>VXBJ01006172.1:133738-230973 GCA_013400055.1 Nycticryphes semicollaris
CGTGTTTGCACAAGAGCCGGCGCCCGGTGGGATGAGAGCGCAGAGGCCGAGGTGGCATCGAGGAGGCTGAAATCTGGGACAATCACCACAACAAATGGAACCAGCGTAAATTAAGCACCTTGGGTGGGTTCACCCTCTCCCTGCCCCGAGCGAATGCTCCGCCGTAGGCCCGGGATATCGGCGAGGACGACGAGCACAAGGTTTCTGGAAGAAAAGGAAATTGTCTTCCTAAAGTTCTCCGAGGAAGGACGGGGACAGCACACACACACACACACACACGATCATTCCAACGGGAAGAGCTTTAAAAAATGCCAAAACCAAAAAAGACTGTTTAGGCCCAAACCACAGAGACTGACAAACCACCAGAAATATGGCACAACGGCCTTGAGAAAAAATAAGTCCCAGGTTTTAGTGAAGGCCTTTTTTTGTTTGGCTCAAATACACGAACGGAGACGGATGCATTCATTTTTGCCACTTGAATCGCAAGNCAAGCAGTTTCACAGCGAGACTGAAAACAAATGATAGATTGAAAAAAAAACCCCAAACCCCCCCCCAAAAAAACCCCAAAACCTTAAAAACAACCCTGAAACCTGCAAGAAAGGAAAAAAAATAAAGGGAGGCAGCTTCTCCTTGGAAGCTCAGACCCAACCCAAGGTTTTTAAGGTGCTTGGAGCGGTGTTGAGGAGGGAGAGGGGATTCATGGGAACATCCTACGCGGCATTTGAATAAAATCAGCATTTTTTTNCTCCGCCGTAGGCCCGGGATATCGGCGAGGACGACGAGCACAAGGTTTCTGGAAGAAAAGGAAATTGTCTTCCTAAAGTTCTCCGAGGAAGGACGGGGACAGCACACACACACACACACACACGATCATTCCAACGGGAAGAGCTTTAAAAAATGCCAAAACCAAAAAAGACTGTTTAGGCCCAAACCACAGAGACTGACAAACCACCAGAAATATGGCACAACGGCCTTGAGAAAAAATAAGTCCCAGGTTTTAGTGAAGGCCTTTTTTTGTTTGGCTCAAATACACGAACGGAGACGGATGCATTCATTTTTGCCACTTGAATCGCAAGGCAGCGAGAAGGTAATTGAGGAATAGCAAAGACTTGGGAGAGGAGTCAGAACCGCGAGTGCATGCGGGCGGGTGGTGTCCGTGTGTGCACACACACACACACGTGTGTGTGCTTGCATGCTCGTGAGTGTCTGTCAGGGTGCAAAGAGGCATTTTGGAAAAAGCCTTTAGGGGATGGGACCTGCTGGGCAGAGCAAACCGCCGCTGCCCTCTTCTTTCCCTGCAGCCGGGCTGTGGCGCGGGGTGTCCCGCTCTCCCGGCTGCCACGATCCCCCCGTATCCAAAGCCGTAAACGGAGAGAAGTCCAAAGGCAGTGGCCAACAGAGCTGTGTCCCCCCCCAACCCCAACCCGCTCTCCCCGGGGGAGCGGCTCCCGTGGTGCTCAGTCGCTGAGGACGGCCCCCGGCAGCTCGTTCGTTAGCGTGTGCCAGCGCTCGATCTTCTTGTCCTTGTTTTTCAGGCAGTCGAACCAGTGCTTGAGCCGCTCGCCTTTGGCGTTGATCCCTAACACCACTCCACCTTGAGAGAGAGACGGAGAGAGGGAGAGGTGGGGGTGAGCATCACACACCCCCCCCCCCTAACCCCCCTGGGAGGGATGCCAGGGGACAGCAGATGGAGGCAGGTCATGCAGCTGCTCTCGCAGCACCCAATGCCACAACCTGGTGTGACACACGGACAATCACAGCCCGGACTTGCCCCAGGCAGCTTGTTCTGGTGCCAAGGGCTGGGTGCTCATTGCAGCTGCAGCGGCTGTCGGAGATACCGGGCACCTGCTAGCAATAAATCAGTGACCAGTAACAAAAATCACAGCAAGCCTAGACATCTAACAGTGATAAATGAAACCTCCCTGTTAAAGCTGTTTTTTATTCAGAAGGAAAGATCTGAAAGAAGGGGAGGGGGAGACACATCTTTTCCCTGCTTGGGTACTCCTCGCGTGGGGAATGTCTGATGTGAGGAGCAGCTGGGCTGGCTGCGGGAGAGAAGGGTCGGGGCAGATGGGGGATAAAAGCAGTACAGGAACCCAGCAAAAAGGAACATGGGGATGGAGAACAGACAGGGAGGATGCAGAAGTGCAGAAGAGCAGCAGATGAAAGAAGAAGAGGCACAGAAGGTGAAGATAAAAACAACCAAACAAAGCAAAACCAAAAGAGGCTGAGGAGACGTTCTGGAGTTCCCCACTCACCTATGAAATCGTTTGATTTCCCGATATCATAGTCCCACACTGTGACTTCCAAGGTCTTTTTTGCCAGGTCTCCGTGCTTTATCTCGTAGCAAAACTCCTGTTGGGGAGTGGAGACAGAGTCAGGACGAGCCTGTGCTGGGTTTGGTGCAGGATCTTCGAGAAGGGGATGTGGCTGTCCATCCTCCTCCTCAGGCTGTCACCCTTTGCCACCCGGGGGGACTCAACATCAATCCCTCACCTAGTGGGGTTGTTTGGGTTTTTTGACCATTTTAAGTCTAAGGACTGAATAAAAAAAAACAAACCCAGGAGAGAACCACACTCACCTCATTGAACTCGGGGTTCAGTGTCTTCTTCTTCACCGCCGTCTTATGCTTTGATTTCTTGTCCTCATCTGGTTTCAAGTAACTGCAACAAAAAGCATTAACGCAGCACGGTCACACAGAGTGAGGAAGGCAGGGCTGTGGGCACCCAAGGGGACCAGCTCCTGAGGGGTGGCAGGGTGAGATGGGTGGCTGAGCCCCCTCCTCCCTTTTCCCTCCCCTGCCAAAATGCTGGAGGTGGCTGGAAGGAAGGAGCATTTCCCCACCTTTGCACAAGAGGAGTCACTCGCTGCCATCAGAGAGAGCATGACTATCCCATCTCCAGTCCCTAGGGGACACTGGCACCGCACACATGCTCCCAGCTCCCGAAATCAAACGCTCTCAGCCTAGAACCAGCCCAGAGCTGGGACCATGCGAGGGGTCTGCTCAACCAGAGCCCCTCCAAGCGACAGAACCCACAGATAGGTGTGGAAGGAGGAGGAGGAGAAAGTGCAGCAGCCGCAGCTTCCTGCGCTGCTGTTTCCTCCAGATATTTTGTGGTGCGGCAGCAGGGCTGGAAAACAACGAGATTAATGTGTCACCAAGCTGAGAGGGCACCTGAAAGCTGGGCCAGGCTAAAGTCAATCCGTCATCATTCCGTGCTGGTGCTGCTCCTTTAAACATCAGCTCTGATTCCCCGTTACACTTTCCAGATCTTGCTCATAATTAAAAAATTAGGGCTTGTACCGAGAAGCATCACTTGTCTACCTGCTCTGATTGGAGCCTTGCAGATACAGTCTGCTGCAGACAGCACAAGGGGCACCTACACAATCACTGTGTACAACAACGGGAATTATGTTACTCCAGGGACTGAGCCTCCGATGAGCATTTAAAACAAGAGAGGATTTTTATGCAAACACCTCCACTCCTGCAGAACAATTGAACAGGAAGGCGAAACCCTGCTGCTGATAAACTCCATCACCAGCCTCCCAGGCGCGGTTTATCCTGGCAGCTCTGCCTGAACAAGTATCCTCCCTGAAAGGGCCAAAGTTTGGGTCAGCGCCCAGGACAGGGAGGTGGGACGGGTGCAGGCGGGAGCTGCTGACCCTTCCTCACCGTGTCCCCTGCTTTGCAGAGAGTGAGTTTGAAAAAATGCCACCCACCCAAAAACCAGCACCGACACAGGGCCCCGCGCCAGCCCGGCTCTGCCTCAGCAAACCCTCACCTTCCTCACCATCCCTGAATAGCTGCTGGATGACACTGACCTTCCTCGATCACTTGGGTGAGGCCAAGTCGGGCAGCCCATTATAGTCATTTTAATGGCTTTTCTTCCTTTTTAATTCTGCTGGTATTTTTCAAAAGGAAGGTACTGCCACTCATTGACATTGGAAAGCATCAGCAGGACCTGTAAATGTGCCCTCGGCTCTGTTAACCAAGCCCTGGAGCCACTGGAGCCACAGGCTGAGATTAAAGTGCTGTCTGACCTAATTACGCTCATGTTGTAATTAGAGCTATTCCAAAGCATGAGGTGGTGGCCTCACTGCCGGGCTGGGAGTCTCCTCTCCCTTAGGGACCTGTGACAGGGGCAATTAATTTGCCCACCTCTGGGTGAAGGGGACATCTGTGGCAGTCCAGGAGGGACATACCTGTCTCAGCAGCCATCGCCATCCCAGCAGAGATGGTACAAGATTCGAGAGTGAAAAGGCTTGGGGTATCACCGGGAAAGAAAGCAAGGGTGCCCACAGGGGCTGAGCAGGGACGAGGACCACCAAGCACGGGCATCGTCCTGCTCGAGAACTCATTCCCACTTGTCCCGCCACCCAGTGGACTGGGGCTGTGCCATCAGCAAAACCCGACTGTGTCTGCCTGCTTTGGGACACCAATTCTGTCCCCAGGGCTGTGTCCCTGCCACAGACCCTCTCCCCAAGCAAGGGCTGCGCTGAGCCTGGTAGAGGGGCACCACGGCCACCCAGCTGCTGCTGAACCAATGGGGACAACGGGCTGTCCCTGTGTGGGGTGGGCACGGTCACACGCCACGGGACAGATCCTGCACCCACGTTACTTTGAAGGGCTGTAAAATAATTGGTGGGGAATAACACGCTCCCGGCAAATACAAGCTGCTGCCGTGATGCCCTCATTTGCATTGCCTAATGAGATCAATTAATTCCCACTGCAGGGAGAGGCAAGAGGGGACAGCACGGCTTCACTGAAGGCTGGCAGCGGCAGCTTCTCACCCGGCCGCGGAGCAACACTCACGTTTTGACGTAGGGGTCGGAGTAGCCGTTGGCGTCCATGGCGGCCAGGTGGGCGCAGCGGATGATGCCCACCAGCAGCCCCTGCTTCTGCGAGCTGTACTTGAGGGAGATGAGGATCCGGCCACGCTCCTCCAGCGACTTGTCCTCTGTTTTATCTATCTGGGGGAGGGAACGCACCCAGTCTGGGGGCTGCTCTGGGACACAGCCGCAGCCAGACACCCATCCCCGATCATGTCTGAGGGGGTCAAAGTACCCCACGTGCCACAGGGAGAACCTGCTGTATCTGCAGGCTCAGGGCAGGAGATGCTGCTCTGAACTCCCCCACTCACCGGCAGCTGCTTCTCCAGGCAGATGTTGAAGTTTTTGGTCTGATTGGGCTTCAGTTTCTTCAGCGGGATCCGTGTCTCCCCAATGAATTCATTGTGGCGGAACTTGTCCTCATCACACACCGAGATCCTGCAATGAGCACAGGGTGAGTGGGGCTGTCGAGGAGAGGGGAGGCAATGGCAGGAGGGAAGGGGCTGCCCTATCCCACTGCAGGTCCCCTCAGCAAAAGGATCACTTTGAGGCCGCCGTTCCCCAGGCGAGTGACAGGGCACCTCCTTTGCAGGCAGCTGGAGGCCATCAATCCGCTGCTACAGCCCAGCCAGGACAGCTCATGATGTTTAAATGTGACATTCAATATCTTGGTCTGCTTTACCTTTGCAGCTGAGATTGGAGGCTGCTGGGATGGAGGACAGGCCAGGTCTGGGAAAGCAGAGGGATGCAGAAGCTGCATTATAACGTGTCTCCCAGCTCCATCACACAGCTGCCCCCCCACAGTTACCTGCATGCCCTAGCTGGGCACCACAGCCACCACAGTCATCCTTCCTGCTCAGACACCACCCTGGCCAGGGCTCCTGCACCCCTCAGGATGGCTGTCACCCTACTGGGGACTTGGCTCCCTCCAGGGAGACGCTCATGAACCCTGAAACCTGAACATCACAACCCTGCAGTGCCGCAGTCGCTGTGTCTAATGCACACCCCAGCCCAGGCACCAACCGAAAAGCAACCCGTGGCTTCACGCATCCTAATGGCGCTTTTATTAAAACATCAAAATCGTTAGTGACTGAAGCAAAGCTATTCTGAGCTGTCCCCAGCTCAGCTGTCTCCTGCCTGGACAAAGAGGCTCTTCCTCAACCAGCTCCCTCCCTTCCCACCCACGGAGCTCAGGCACTTTTCCGAGTGTGACAGCTCTCAGGGTGTCCCCCTGCGCTGGGGACACGGTTGCCCAGTCTGAGACACAGAATGGATCCTCCACCTCCTCTCCTGCCACGCAGACAAGACCGGGAGGGATTTGCAGACCCAGCTCGTGAAGGCATCACACCTCAGCCAAGAGAAGCCGTCCCAGCCCCGTGGGGTCTCTGCTCAGGGCTGGGTCCTGGGATGCTCCCCGTGATGGCAGCCTGCGTCCGAGGGCAGTGACGGGGATGCTGAGCGAAGGCTGTTTTCTTTGCGAAAGCTATAAATGCCTTTCCCTGAGCTGGCAGTTAATGAGTCATTTCTCTGCTGCTTCCCAGCCCGCCCCGGGCGTCAGGAGAGACGACAGAAGAGCAAAGTTAGCGCTTGCAGGGAGCCTCCGCTCGCAGCTCCCAAATCCCAGAGAGGGGCCACACAGGGACTGCCTGGGCTCCCCATCCTTAAAGAAAAGGGGTTTCCGTTTCCCTTCCCTTCCCAAAAGTTTTCATTCAGTGTCTTCTTGTCCTTTGTGCTGCCTGATTTATTTTTTTTTCCTCTCTTTCAGCCATTCCTGTTAGTGCCCATTTCTCAGGGGTGGTACCTCTGCCTCCAGGGCCCGCGCTCCGCCCTGCTGTGTTTCAACAAACAGGACCCATTCAGGAGGGATTAAAATTAATTAAAGATAAACAGCGCCCTGAGATCCTGCATCAGAGTAACTGAGTGCATACCATACCTCTGGCCTGTGCAGTGTTTGGGTTTATCTGTGGATGGTTTGAGGACACTCAAGCTCAGAAGTGAGGAAGCGTAGGGCTGGGGAGCGGCAGAGGAAGGAAGTTTGGAAAAAAATAACACAAGCGGGAAGACGGGGAACGCTGCTCTCCAGAAAACCCTAGCTGTATGCAGCGTTACTATAGATACCCATGGAAAAAAACACCCCACCACCACAGTAAAACCCTCAAAGAGAATCTCAAATGCAGGCACAGTATTTCCTATTTTCTTTCCTCCTCTCGCCTCTCTTTTAAAGAACGAAACCGAAAAAGGAGCAGCAGCAGCAGCTCCAGACACGAAGCGGCGCTTGCCAGGCGTGCACAACCCCACACCCATCTGGCCAAGGCTCCGGAGAAGGAAAGCGAGCGTGGAGTGAGGAAAGCCGGGCTGAAGAGGAGAGGAGCAGGGCCCTCACAAGGAGCTGAGAGCCAGGGGTCTGTTTTTACACCTGGCGATGGCAGAGCGGTGCCGTCTCCTGCACACCCCGGGGAGGCAGGGCTTGGTGACAGTTTTACCTCTGAAGAACATGAGTAACAAGATCTCCCCCCCCAACAATGCCCAGATGTGCTCCAGATGCACAACAAGATACCGAATGCTACGTCCCACTTGCTGTGAAGCCCCAGAACCACCCAGGATGGGCAGAAGCCTGGGGAGTCACGGCCTCCCCAACTTCAGTGGGATGTCCCAGTGTGCCACTGCCACCGGGTTCACAACCCCCAGCCTGGCACAGTGCTGCAGGGCGCATGTCACCCTTGTCCCTGAGGAATGACGGTGTCTTGGGCAGACCCACAGGTGCTGTGTGATGGAGACAGCCCAGCCTGGCACAGCGCTGGTGCCACGGCCATTCTCCATGTCCCCACCGACATCCCAGGCTAATTAAAACGCTTATACAGAACCCAGTGCCCTGGGAAGCAGTTTTTGGCACATCTGCAAGCAGCACAATGGAGACACTGCCAGGTCTCTCCCAGTCCCATTTGGGGTATTTTTGGCATCTCTGGCCACTTCTCAGGTGGGTCCACACATTTTGTGCCCATCTGTTTGTGACGGTGGTTCAGACGCAGTTTCAGCTGAGCCCTCCCAGTCCCTCGGACTCAGCCCCCAGACCCCAGTCCCTCTGTCTGACTGTGCTTCATCTTCACCAGGACAGTATTTTTAACTCGGGCAGGCTGGCAGCACACCGGCCCCGTAAGTGAAGGCAGCGAGTGTGAGTCAGATGAGCAGGCAGCTCCGGCCCCCCAGCCCTCCCCTTGGTAACAGGCGTAATGCAATTACACCAGCCTGAATTTTATTTCCAGAAATCGATGTGATGGAATTTTTATGCCTTAGGTTAGAAAATCAGCTCCCTGACAAACAGCAAGAGAGCCCCCGGCAGCCACATTCACCTGCCACCCTTTACTCGAGCATCTCCCCTCCCTCGTCTCTCTTTAATAAACCCAATCCCTCGAGCTCAGCTTTTGATTTGACAACTTCCACTGAGGGGTCCTGATCTTCAAGCTAAGGGCTGTAAAAACCACCTTGGAAGAAAACGAAGCAGCAAGTGAACAATCACTGCTCATTAAACTTATTCTCCCTCCTACTCAGCCTGGGCTCCTGGGTTACAGCCCTGACTCACCGCACAGCTCGAGCAACCCCGCTGAGTCACGGCTCCTGCTCGCACACGCGTTCCTCCGGCCTCTTCCCCATCGTGGAAAGCAGAGAACTGGGGGTCAACGAGGACCCTTTTCCATGACACACACGCACGTAATAGGCACCGGAGCCTGAAGATGCATCTCCTGTATCTACGATCCCTTATGGTCCCTATAGCAACTTGGGAGGCTCTCGATGGAGGAGCAGACGCGCAGGTGATGCCTGCTTGGCTTAAGGACCGGCGGCACGTGGCAAGAAGAGAAAACAGGAAAAGGTGGTGTCCTGGGATTGTCCAGCCCTCCCATAACCAAAAGGAGGATTCAGTGTTGGGCTCCATCACCAAACGCCTCAAAGTCTGAGCACAGAAAACACAGTAAAAGTTAAATGAAATGATGAGTGTGGAGTGTGCCTGCAGCGCCAGAGCAAACCTCATTCGGCGCTTCTGGAGTAAAGCAATTTGGGACCCCAAATCTCTAAGTGTCTGCAGCACATCTATTAGACCTGATCAAATACTATTTTCTGAATAATATATTTAATGAGTCATGATGTTTGTCAAACACATGATTAAACAAAGAATTCCTGGCATTCGTGGGCTAGCTGAGTATCATATGAATAATGCATCACTTCGCCAATATATCTGGATATGAATAATTGTATCCAATATCTGGCTGGCTCTGATATTTATTGTGAATACAATCTATTTATTGCATATTACATGTATTATTTAAATGTAGGCGATTGTATTCTGCCTATTCCAATTTCCCCTGCAGCGTTTCTCTTCCTTCCCCCGTCATGTCCTCTGGCTTCCCACCACTGGAGACGGCAGCCAAGGTGCTGCGGCACGGCCCAGGGCTCAGCCCACAGATGGGGAGCAGTGGTTTCTGCAGATGGGGACTGGGATTGGGACTGCAGGGTGGGATTTACCCCCGGTGCTGGCAGGGAACCTGCCCCCGAGCCCAGCCATCCAGTAGCTTTTGAGCGTCTCTGAATTTGCCTTCTCTCAGGATGGTGGGTGGTTTCATTGCTATTAAGCCTTGGGCTAGACTCAAGGATATTTAATTCAATGAATGGATGAGACCTTTCAAGATTCTCCCACCTGCTGCATTACATGAAATCTGAAGTATCTGGTGTTTTGTGAGGGGGTAGATTCATTAACAAAATCCTGCTTGCCAGCACAATTAGCTGGGTTGACTTCACCTCTCCTTCCCCCTTGCGGGTGGCCCTGCTTGGGGAGGTGAAAACACCAACGGCTCCCAAGGCCTGGGTCTGTCACAGCAAAGCCACTTGACCAGCTCGGATGAGGCTACGCAGGGATGAGCCTGCCAGGGTATGGTGTGGGGCTGAGGGGCTCAGGCAAGAAGGGGTCCATTACTCCACTCTCCAGGGGGCAGAGGATGCCCCTACTCTGGCCACTCGTGCTCCCTGGAGGGGGCTGCAGGCATTGGTGGAGTGCCCCATTGCCAACACCACCATGCTGGACACGTGCCACAGGTGTGCCAGGACAAGAGCCCAGGTAGGCAGGGAAGATCTTTAGGTGCTTTTCCAGCTTTTCTGCTGCATCACACGCTCTCCAGGCAGCAGGGAGGCGAAGGCTGGCAGCAGCTTTGATCTCTGCTGTAATTTTTACATTAAAGAGACTTTGCAATCGTGTTCCCTGCCCCTCCGTGGATCTCAGCACCAAGGAGGCACCCAGGGAACGATCACCTCCCAGACTGAGGGGAGCATCACTCATGCTCTTTCAACCACCAACAGCTGCCTTGCAAGAGCCTCGCCTTATTAACATGAGGAAAGCCAGTGCCACCACAGCTTTGAAGTTGGCTTTTCCTGGCAGAGGAGATATTTTGCAGAGATGATGGGCAAAGGGAAGAGAAGCACCAAAGGCAGGACAAGTGGCACAGGAGATGCACGAAGTGGCACTGGGAGGGTGAAGGGCCACTACCACTGGGTGTTATGGAGAGGTTCAACCCACACCAAAATAAAAAAAGTCCTTGATGAGCCCCAGCCCAGCCATCCTCCCCATATAAACCAAGGATCCCTCCCCAGCCAGGCAGCGAGGACACAGTTCAATGGGTGTCTAAATGAGGAGGTGAAACATTTCCCAGCCTTTACATACTTCTGTTTGATTAAATACCCAGTGTTTGAAAAGAAGAAAATCCAAGCAAGGAATTAAAATAAAAGAAGGATTTTTCTACCTTGTGGCTGGTTTTCAAGACCATCACATCTAAACCTGCCTCAGGATAAATAATACCTCCTTTGCCAGTATCTTCAACTGTGAAGACTGAGAAAAGCAAAAAGGGGGCTGGGGAATTGATCTTAAGGAAAATAAAGACCACTTGAATTTTAGGGTCTGGCTCCCGGGTGCATGATAAGAAACAGAGCCATAGTGCTCAGAAGCTTTGGTTTAGCAGAGGAATTCCCTGGGCCATGAGCAAGAGTTCAAGTTCCCAGCTGAAATTCTGCCAAACCTGTTGGGCAGAGCAGCTGAGCACCCGTGTCCGGTGCCTGAGGGTAGGCTGGGCCCTGCTGCCATTTGTGCTGGTGGCTGAAGCTCAGCATAGGAAAAAGTGCCCCACGCAGGAAAAGGCTGGTCCTGCCTGTCAGCACACAGGGACAGGTTTTCCTGAGGTGCCCAGACCTTAAGCTTCGTTAGTGGAGGTGGGGCTGGGGGCTCCTGCACCTCCGTGCTGCCAGCAGGGACAGGGCTGTGTTAAATCCCACAGGATGGAGCCCGCTCCATCTGGATGCAGTGCAGTGCCAGCCCCCAGCACCACGCTTGGAGGTGAAGTGGGGATTTGCATGGCTCCCACAGCACTCCTGCCCACCAGCTGCCTTCGTGGCAATGTCACCATGGGGCTCACCATCTCCTTAGGGACAGGCTCCAGCACACCCCATCGGTTATCTGCAAATGCCAACGAGTCAGAAATGCACTTGGATATTCCTCTCCATGCAGAGAGGATTTTGATCCTAAATTATCACCTAAATCACTGGGGCTTGCTGCTGGCAAGGAAACCTCAGCTGCCAAGTGTGGTGCTCTTGCAGAGCACTGGAGAGCCCAGTGAGCTTTGGAACCTCCTTGTAAAGAGGCAGCTCTGATGGGTGCAAAGGTGTGAGATGGATGGCTCTGATGGCATGAGGAGATGCCAAACCCTGGTGAGTCTGTCCCTGCATGAGCAGAGGAGGCTTCACAGGCAGCTTCACCCCCTGCAGAGCACCCAGCTGGGAACTCGGCGCAGGACAACTGCACTGTGGGTGAGCCTGAGGCTTCCCTTGCCTCCATGGAAAGGGGCCCTTTGAAGCAACTTTGGGTAATTGGCCGTTGGCCACTTGCCAGCGACCTCCTGAGCTCCCCGTGGAGCTCCCAAGACAGAAACACCGTCTCTGCTCAGCCACAGCGCCCCCCACAGAGTGAGGGGTCCCCATGCATCACCCTGGGTACAGGGTTGGTGCAGGGTGTTCAGCATCGGAGGGGGCATGAGGAGCCCCATGTGCTGAGCTCTGCAGGAGCTCATGGCCATGCTCGGCTCTCCTGCAGCGCCCGGGAGCTGGCAGGCAGGAGAGGGAATGTGCTAATAAGGGATTTCTGAAGGGAGAAGGGCAAATCCAGCCCACACACACATTTCAGCATGTCCCCCCTGGCATCGAGCATCCTTGCTGCCTCGCAGAGCAGGAGAGCGCAGCCTTTCCCTAGGGAGAAGTAGCTACTGGGACCCTAAAAAGGTTGGGGGTGTCAAGCCCTTCTGCTCCCTGGTGCTTTCCAGCAAACAACTCAGCTGAACTCTACAGCTCTCTACAAAACAATTTCCCCACTCGAAGAGGCTGAAAACTTCAAAGCCTGGAGTGAAAAAATACAAAAAAATACCCACCAATAGTAATCATAAACCAGAGGATTTTCAGCCCCACAAGCCTGCAGCACTTTCAGCATGACTAATGTTTTCCATGTGAAATAATAATCCGCGGCAATACATTCCTCATCTCTATGCACACTGCAGACAACAGGTGGGCTCTGCCCAAATTCACCTCTGAGCAGGACCTTTGATAAGGCAGCTTTGGGCTCTCGTCATGGGGAAAATAATAAACTCACAGGGTACTTGCAAATAAGGAAGGTCAGATTCCATCCACAGGGTTCACAAAGCCCTGAGTCCTCGGAGTAGAATGCAAAATTCTCTGTTTGACAGCAGACCTTACAGCAAATCCTCCTGCACATCAATCCCAAATCAGAGCGGTGATGGAGTGGCTGAGGTCATCCAGCACCACCCCAGGCAGGATTCATCCGTGGGCTCCAGGTCAGCCCTTCCCCTCACCCAGGGGGGAAAGTGGCCAAAAGACCTTTGCATTCACAGGGCTCTGTCTCCACAAAGCAGCACTTGCAAACCCACATGGCCCCACTGCGCTGCCCCTGCCCACCTTCAGCCCCACACAACGTCTCCCAGCTCTTGGGAGATGCTGCCAGGGGATGCTGAATGTGCAGAGGCTGAACCAAACTGAGAGAATAGAATAAATACATACAAATGCTCTTCATCTAATTTGACAATAATTCACAGATGCCTCCAGCTTTCGTCCAAAAATCTCAGCTTCCAAAGGGACCCAGAGCTTTTCTCAGCAAGACATGACTTCAAAGCCTTAACATGTGATCGTGAGAGCTGGGAATGAAGAGGTTAAACCCAAATAACAGCACCTCTGCAGGCAGGAGCCCAGCGAGTGACTTATGAAGTTAATGACAAAGAAGGACCACACTCCTCACCAGCTATTCTAGCCCAGGCTCCCTGTAAATCAAGCGTGGGTCACTGTGTGGGTGATGGATGTGTGCAGGGCACGTGTGCGCTTTATAGGTTTTGGTGGGCAATAACTCTGCTGCAAGCAGCCACCAAGACAGTCCTGTGGGGCTGGGCTGTGGGGGTCCCTCTGAATCCCCCTGGAAACCACCAGCGGGATGGGGAGGGATGCCTGCAGTGGCCCGGAAGGAACGGGAAGGGACACACGTATCTCAGCCAGTGAGAGGCTCAGCCCCCTGTTCCTCTCCTGGGGTCCTACCGTAGGGTCTTGCGGATCATGTCCTCATCAGTGATGCCGTAGTAGGTGAGTGTCTCGTTCCAGGTGGGGTTCAGCGTGTTACGCAGCGTTTTGGTTCTCAGCTTATTTGCCTAGAAAAGAAAATGAGGTAGTGGTCAGGAGGACCTGGTCCCCAGCAATCATTTGGACACCGGTGGTCAGGGACAGGAGAGAAAAGGAAGCACATTTTGGAGATGAAGGGGCAATGGGTGCTGTCACCCTTTTGCCTCATGGCTATAACCCGGCTTGCTCTAGATGGGGTGGCCCAAATCCAGCCCCACCACAGCGATAAGCAAAGGGGCAGAAACACAGCGACTCACTGGCTCATTTGCAAAGCAATCCAACCCTGCATCCCGCATCCGGGAAACAGCCAGCAAAATAGGAACCTTGGCAGAGCACAGCGAGAGGACAGGGATTTCATTTATGCAGTAGGAGAGCGAGAGAGAGAGAGAGAGGGAAAAAATGTCTTTTCAGGTTCATTAAAAGATACCAATTTGCTGTTCTGGCTGTTTATTTGCATTCCCACTCCCAGCACAGCTCCCGTTCCTGCCTGACTCAAAATAACTTCCTTGATATGCCGTTTGTTAGCACTGGCAACTCCTTTCAGAGCCATGGTTCTGCAGAGCAGAAGGATGGGGACAGCAGGGCTGTCCCTGGCATGGATGGGACATCCTGGCACACGCCACCCCCCCCTAAGTCGGGGGACATCAGTCTTCTTACCTGCTTCTGCTGGGGACAGAGGGACAGCAGAAGCAGAGGGCTGCAGGCTTCACATGGGGCTTCTCCATCAACCCCTGCCAGCCTGGGACAGCCTGACGCGGCAGCAATTTTCCCTCTAATTAGATGTCAAGTCAAAAAGTTCAGTCCCTGCCTCAGTCACTGTTGGGGGTGAGGGACTCTCAGGAAATCAATACTTCAAAGTTGTCTCATCCATCTTTATGGGAAGCTGCTACCTTCCCCATCTTTGGTTCACCAACTCTGAGCCAGAAGCAAGCGGGATGTGAAGCACGGGGTGAAGAAAAGAGCTTGTGCTTGCAGCTAGGGGAGGGTCACCTTGCAGGCATGTCCATTTCCCACCAAAACCACCCCAAACCCACAACCTCTTCCAGATTGACCAGACTTGGCCACTGGTCGGGGGAGCTGCTGGTGCAGCAGAACCATCGAGGGACCACAGCGCAGCAACTGACTCCCCAGCACTGTGGGTGAAGCAGCTGTTTGCTCTGGGTGTGATTGCTTGGAGGTTGAGAAAGCCTCTGTGTTTTGTGCTCTGTTGTCATTTAGCTTCCCAAAGCCTTTTCTGCCTCTGAAATAAACCTGGGCCCCATGCAGTGCTGCGGAGGCTGGGTGAGGAGCTGCTAAACGCTGAGCGCCAGGTTAGCAGGAGGATACTCCCAGAGCAAGGCGTGATGCTCCAGGAGCCGAGAGGGATGCAGGGGCAGGGACTCAATTAGCAGCATCTAAAGCCCTGCAACAGCAATCGCTTTCCCTGTCACTCAGGCAAGAGCTCATTCACAGCGCAGGAGGAGGAGGTGCTGTTGGGCTGTGCTGCAGGTCCTGGGCACCAGACTCACCGAGTCAATCCCCGCGTGCCCCCAGGCATGGCCAGGAGTGACAGCAGAGCGATGCAAACCGAAGGAGACTGCAGACAGGTGTGGTCATTTATGGCCTGCTGTCGCCGTTGATTTAATACCTCGTTTGCCTTACATCTTTCCTGATTTTGTAAAGTCGCTTTAAATAAGGCACTTTGTCATAGCAGGTTTCATCCCACACCCACTTTATCTCCTTCCTTGGTGATACTGGGGCCACCATGACAGGCTCTAGCCCAAGCAGCAGGATATGTATCAGAGAGGGAGCATAAAGCTTGCTGAGGGGTGACAAGGCCAGCGGGGAAAATGCCCTGCTGTCACCCTCTGTCTGCTCAGACCCGCTGGGGCCTGATCCTGATTTCAGGAAGGAAAGTGGGTTCAGCCAAGGGAGTGATGTGATGGGCATCACCCAGCAGCTAACACTGCTGTGGGCAAGGGACACAGATTAAATCAGAGGACTTGAGCTCTGGGAGTGCCTTTTTCTCCCATCTGGAATGATTTAGCAGTGAGTAACCAGCTCATGTGGAGACCTCTGCATGAAGCGAATGAATCCCACCCTCCTTCCCACAGCTCTGGCCTGGGCTCTGACGCAGGGGCTGGAGAGCCAGACTGGGACAGAAACACCTGAGGCACTTGGAGATCATCCTGCTGCTGGAATGACTGTGCAGAAACACCCAGCCCAGGACACATCCACAATCCCCCCCACCTCTTCTCACCTCTCCCAGAGCAGATTCAGGCAGTGCTGTTTGGAAACATGGCACAGAGATGGAGCAACCACGGAGGCAGTGGGATGAGGGGACAAGGAGAGGGTCCCCCCATGGCTGCTCCTGCCTTGTGCAGTCTGCAGCTCCTGTGCTACCCTCGGCTCAGAGCTCCCCTCCCGCCTCTCTGGTCTCCATCACCTCCAGCAGAAATGCTAATCAATGCATTTGCAAAACATGGAAATGACAGATAATATCGCTGATGAAAGCGCTCCTGGCTCTCCTATTTCCAGCAGAACTTGAAATGTGGTTAAAAACTCCCTCTACCGCCCTGAACATTATGAATTAATTCGACTGAACCGTAACAAGTAAATATACCTCCCCCAAAAAAGGTCTTCCCTTTAGTGTAAAATAAGAGTGCAATTAATATTCATAACACATACATTTAGCATTTAAATTCAACATCCCCATCAGTTACACTAAGCTCTCACTACACATCAATATCTTTAATTACTCTTCTCTCCAGCAAGCGCTGAACCTAAGTAGATGGAAATATTTCCCTTACGATTTATACTCTGTTTTATTATGGTCTGAGGGGTTTTAAATGCAAAAGATAAAGGGGGGAGGGGGGAAGAAAAAATAAAAGAGCTCATTTGTTTATAGCTCCAGATCATCGTTTCACTTGGTGCCTTCTAGAGTGCAGTGTTCGCACCCCCTGCTCCCAAGGATGAGAAGTCATGGCTGGCACCTGGCTCCCATGCAATGGTTTATCAAAGAGGCACCTGCTACCCCTGCAATGATGTTTTTAGCTCCAATCCTTACCTCCTGCTGCCACTCTATCCTGCTCACCCAAGAGAGCTGGGTAGCAGACTCAAGGTCTGGCTAGTGCAACCAGCAGCCTCTGGTGAAGAGCTGCTCCCCGGGGAACCTCCCGGATCTGCTTTCAAATGAAAAGGTTCAGCCCCAGGAAAGGAAGACACGAAAAAGCACCTCACCTTACTGGCTCCGGGAAGCAAGTGCAATTTGACGTATGGATCAGCCAAACCATTATGGTCCATCGGCTTCAGGCCCTGGAAAGGAAACAGCAAAAAGCAGGAGTTAGAATGAGATGCTGGGGTGGCAGAGTGGCTTCACTGAGCCCATCTACCGATGCCTGTTTCTCCAGGATGCCGTTGGTCCATGGAATAATGCAGTGCTTCCCCAGGACTGGAGAAGGAGAAGACTACGGCTGGTGCAGGATCTGGGCTGTGCAGCAAAAACCGAGCACACTCAGCGTTCAAACATCGTCTGTGGTTTGTGCCAAGGAGGAGCCATGGGAAGGCTTCTCATCTGCACTTGGCATCGGCCACAAAGCACCTCTCCGCTCTTCCAGCGGCTGACTCCAACACCCTGATCACAATTAATTTGGGGGTTAAGCAAATCAGTGCAGTGATTTTCAAGGTTTAAAATTACAGGGTTTTGTCATTTAATAATTGCTTATGAGCAAACATACACCTCTGCTGTTGTGGTGTTACTTTTAAGTGCTCCCAGAGGGTGTGATAGCACCTACCTACTCTTGGTTATTAAGGCACAGCTGAAGGAAGAACAGCTTTCAGGCCAGCGGGAGGCTGTCGCCAGCCGACTGCCACGGCGTTTGCAGGGAAATGGGCAGGTACCGGAGTACAAACACAAGGAAACACTCACTGCAGCCATTCCTTATGGATCTTCTACAAGACCTCACATTTCTTAAAGTGCTTGTTATAGTGATGCTCCAGAATTGATCCTGCTTCGGGCAGAGGGAAGAGACAAAGCTGCTCTTCTTCTACACAACCAGTGGGCTGAAAATTATCCAAGGGTGATGCACAAACCCAGCCCAAAGCCGTAATGGCACAGATTGCATTGAAACAAACTCCACAGAGTAGGGAAGCAACACAAGAGCATGAAAAATGGAGCCTAATTTTTACCAGTCCTAAGTGGAAATGATAATGGCTACACCATAAAGTGCTTGGATGATTTCCAGCCTGACTGCGGGATCCCTGCAGGAGTTATTCCTAGGCTGTCTGAAGGCATTCCTCTGCCTGGATCAGAGGAGGGTTTCTCTGCAGAGGTACCCATCCAAGCCCAGCTCCAAACCAGGCATGGAAACCAGGCTGGGTGATGCTAAAGACTTGTTGTGCCCTTTGTGCGCTGAGCAGAGTATTCAGTGCCCAGGACTAATGAGTGTGTGTAGCTGCCAGGGATCCACCTGGCAGGAAAGCATTCGTATGAGCTGCTGGTGGAAAGGTTGTGTGCCACGAAAATGTGGTGATTAAGGTCCTGTGTTTGGGCAAATCAATGGAGGAAATGTTGCAAATCGCTTCCATACATTATTACATGTACAAAATAACACACCCAGCACCAAAGCAGCCCCTCAGGACGACCCCATCCCACCCTTCACTGATTTGCACCACTCAGTTGAGGGTCTGAGCTGCTTCTGACCTTGGTGAAGGCTCTCCTTTTGAGAGGACCGTGTGGCCCTGGGGCAAGTGAGACCAAATGGTGCCCAGCAAAGAGGATTTTGCTTCTAAAGCAGAGCCAAAAGGATAAAAATACCAGCAGTGAATGCAGGCTAAACAGCTCTGCTTTAACTGCGGTGCCTCTCGGGCAATGTCCCTCGCCCAGCGGAAGAGGAAGGCAGCAGATACGGAGGATGGGAGGAAGGTGGTGCAGTTGGCTGCAGCTCTGTGGGCAGAAAGGGGCTGGTTTGGTCCCCAGGCTCCAGAAGGACCTGGTCGGGCACACAAACTTAGCTCAGCAAAGCAAAGGCTCCCCACAGCCTCCGTGGTGGAGATGCTCCACCTGCCTGATCCAGCACAGCAAATGAGATCAGAAGCAAGCAAGCAAATTCCCATGAAAAATGGATGGAGAAAGACAGGCAGCTCTGTAATTCACCCATCAATTCAGTCCAATTAAATTACCTTCTGAGGAGGCTATTAAAGGCTTTTTTAATAGATGTGCTATGGAAGATGGAGTGACAGGAGCCTGGAAAATGGCTCCTAATGTCACGTCTACCTCCCTCCCATGTCACACAATATGAGTTTGGCACAGGGCTGAATTTAACATGGGAGCAGCCTTGATGAGTCTGCCCTGCAAAGGTGTTCCCGTGGGAGCTTGCTCCTCCCAGGAACCCACAGGGTGACTGGCACTGTTGCTTTGCCTGCATGGAGGGATTTCCAGCCACTCCGAGGGAGCTGAGAGTCAGAGGGGGACCATGGGGGTTCTACAAGGGGACAGACTCTCCCACTGGCTTCAGCCAGCGCAGTTCCAGCTCCAACTGGTCCTTCTGCTGGGACCAATTTATGGTGCTGTGCATCACAGCACGGGCAATGAAGCCAAGACCAAGTTTCATCTTTTCCCTTCCTCTACCCAACCCCAACATCCCTGCTACAATCCTGTGGAGACCGACAGCCCTGTTGCATCCCAGCCGCTGCCAGCTGCTCTCCGTGCCAGTGACATTTAGCTAATCAATAGGATTTAATTACGAGTCGGGCTAATCGGGCTGCCGATTAACGCCACGCTAGAGGCATACAGAAATCACAGGAGACAGATTCATTCTGTCATTCACCACCCTGCCAGCTGCCTGCCTGGTGAGCAGGCTCCCTGCTTCCCAAAAACCAGCCTGGACACCTCTTCCCAGGGCGTGGCATCCCCTTCCAAAATGGGGCAAACTGTGCTCCCACCCTGACAGCCCAGAGGAGACACACAGCTTCAGGATGGGAATTTCCCTGCAGTGATAAATGTTTTATGAGTAAATCCATAAGTAATGCTGAGTGCAGATCTCCAGCACTCAGCTACAGTTGGAAGCGGGGGGAGCATCCAAATGAGTAGCAGGGTGGAGACTCCCGGGTATTTTCTAGCTGCAGCTGCAGCCAGCAGTGCAGGGAGAGCAGCCCAGGTACACTTGCATGGGCACCATCTGCCCTGCATGGCCTGCCTGGGGCCAGGGAGCTGCTTGCACCACCACCTGAGGCTCACCCCAGACATCTCCCTCCAAAAAGCAGGAGACAAACAGGACAACACAGCCCTACGGTGCCTGTGCTGCCCCCCATGCCTATAGATCCCCTTAGAGCCCGTTGTTCTCTCACTCCATGCAGCAGCTTGGGCTTTGTAGGACTGAGCAGAAAATGAGACCCTCACTCAAGCCATGACATGGCAGGGCAACAGACCCTGGTGCCGACACGTTAATTGTTATCTTTTTCTACCACGTTTTATAGGAGAGGGTGATGCCCAGCACAGCTCAGGAGCAGCCCAGATGTTTCTCACGCGTGACAGTACAGATCAATACACTGGGAGAGCGTGTGGTGCTCGTGCATGGCAGCAGGCAGCAAGGGGAAAGCCCTCCTGCCAGCCTGCCAGCTCCTGCAGTCCAGAAAAGGGCTCCCACACCGCTCTGATTTATTCTCCCATCGATCCAAGCCGAGCCACAACATGCCTGAATTCAGCCGTGCCTGAAGTGTGAAAGGCAGGGTACAGACAAGGCTGCTGCCAAGACTGAAAGCCGTTAACACGAGGTGGCCACTGGTAGTCTGCCTGCTCCTGCCTGCTCCAGGCCCTGAGCCTTCTGCTGGCCAGGGAGAGGTGACAGGAACGCTGGGCACAGCCAGGGAGCAATGGGGTTTCTTGGTCCTTACCTCCCTGGTGCTGCAATATTCTGGGACAGCATTTGCGTCAGCCCCACGGTGCAGCACCAGCAAGCCCTCACACCCCAGCAGTTGCCTGGGGCTGACGCCAGCTTAATGAGGGTGACAACTTGGTCCCACACATGGGGAGAGGTGTGTTGGCTGTCCCACCAGCCAAGACCATCCTGCAGTTGCATCCACTGAAGGCAATGCCAAAGCATAAGCCTATCTTAAGGGGTTAAGGCTGGTGGTGGATGCTCCTTGAACATGCCATAGTCTTCCCTTGTTCTGTGGTGTCAGGATTGGTTTCACAATCCAGGTGTGGACCAAAGGCAGCCCCACACTCAATCCATTCATCTCCAGGAGAAACTGGGACCCTTACTTGCCTGGTGGGATCCTGCAGAGATGCTAGGTGCTTGCTGCCTTCCAAAATCAGTGTCCAGATATTCATCTGTTGGCACAAAGTGCCTGATGGCAGGGCAGATCTGTGGGGAATCTATTAGAGAAACTGAGGCACCAAGTGTGTTGCTCTTGGTGTAAGCACACGACCTGGGCATAGCCCTGTGGCTACCAGCTTCCATGCTTGTACCTCCCACAGCAATGCAAGCCTCCTTTCATTCCCTATTAAGGGTCTGGAAACACCCAGCATCTCCCAGATTCCACTGTAAGCATACACCAAGAAACACCACAGATGTCCCCAGAAAGCCAGCTCCAGGGCAAACCCCCCACGCAGAGCGGTGATCCCGGCCTCTACACAAGACAGCAGCTGATGGCTGCAGAGCAGAAAGTTGGTGATGGCATATGACTGGTTGAATCTAGCCTGTCACTGGCACCTCCATGAGCCCACTAACCTCCTTCCTTCTCCCCAGGAATCAATAATGGGACTCGTGAGGGGCATCAGCAGACATAAAACCGCCAGAGGTTAAAATAAATAGAGAGAAATAAAGACATCAGAAGGGAGACAGAGGGTTGTTTTGGGGGAGGGTGCCAAAGGGAGAAAGAAAACCCCTTCTCACTTGGCTGAATTAGTCCAGATTTTAACAGCTGCTGCAGTGACTGAAGCTCCAGGAGCTGCTGCTGGAGGTGGGACGTGTCCTGAGGGCATCTTCCTTGGAGACATCGTCTCCAAGACACTGGCCAGCCCAGCCCAAGCCCAGATACAAGGGCGACACATGTCCCAGCACTGCACTGTGGCTCCCGCATGTGGCGCTTGTGGTCCCCAACCACTGTGTCACCTCCTCTACAATGCTACCTCTACCATCTACAAAGCAAACACCGACTCCCACTGATGGCAGCCGGGGTCCTGGCCCTTACCTTTTTGTAGTCAAGTTTTGGCAGCTTTCCCCAGGCGAGAGATGAAATGAGAGCGAGCAGATGGCAATGTAAATAAAAGAGAAAAATGGGAGAATGAGAGCAGAATGGAAATGAACAGGACTCGAACGCTTGAATGTCAGAGTGGCAAAGGGAGGGTCTGCCCACCCCGTGAGCCAGGGCGGTGCCAGTATCATGTGGTGCCCCCAGTCCCATGGGATGGGATCAGCAACCACTATTCCCATACAGCCGGGCAGGCACGATGGGGACCAGGGCTCTCCTTCATCGGCCCTGCCTTTGCTCACACTGCTGTTAGATCTATCACTTGCTGCTCACAGGTCTCCTTCCTCCCTGTCTCCTACCCACTACAAACCCGATTAGAAATCTCCTCCTTGGCATCACTCCTAAGCGCACCAAGGGAAGCCTGACACAGAGGCTGCCGGTGAATTCATGGACAACAAGCAGGGGGTAGCAGGGAGGGAAGCAAAACCTGCCAGCTGCCTTATCCCTGCCCTGGAAGCTGCACTCGTCCCCTGCCCAGAAGCAGCTCCAAGTCAGCTGGGGCAGATGCTTCCACACTCACCCCCAAAGCCAAGCGTTCATGCCCAAGGTCCTATTCCAGATAGGAAGAATCCTGGGGCAGTGACGTGTGTGCTCAGCACCCAGTACGGTGGGCTCCAGGGTGCAGGCTGCAAATAAGCCACTTGCAGCTGAAGGGGAGAGGAGCATCCTATGAAGCCCAATGGCATGGGTTGATCCTCTGGGGGTTCCACTCACAGTTTGTTCTCCTGCAGTTTCTCCCATCTTCTGTAAAAACCCTCTACCCCTTCACAAGATCTACAGAGACTTAGGTTTTCTTCCACCAACCCACCACTGGTGGAGCCTAGCTGTGTTCTAGAGTCCTCACTGCTCCAGACCTCATGCCAGGTGAAGCAGAGAGGAGCTGAGAAGTGCCCAGAAGCACCTTCCACAGGCCTGGAGGCAGAATGAGGACTTCAGTTATCTGTTTCTGATCCAAAATGTGCAAAAAAAACCCCTAATTGCTTCAATCACGCAGACAGCAAAGGCGCTGAGGCAGAGCACTTTGTGGCAATGATTAGCAGCATTTAAAAGAGCCATTTATAAACTGACAGCCGGTCACAGCGTCGAGTAAATAACAACATCGGGTTGGGTGCTTTTCTAAAAAGCATCAATAGCTGCAACCACCTTGTCACGGGGATGAGCAGCCATCTCCGTCCCACTAGAAATACCCTCAAAGGCAGGGACAGGTGGGAAGGAGAGGGCAGAAGCACTGGATGTTGGGATGAAAGTGAAGCTGGCAAAGCCATGGCTGCAGTCAGGGAGAGGAGAGCACCCAGTGCAGCCCATGGATGGAGGAACACCCAGCTGTCCCCACACACTGCCCTCACTGCTGCACTGGCTTGGCACAGCTGTGCCGCCTGGGTGGCCTCATGGTTTTGGCAGGGCTCTGGTGGCCCCATAACACAGGACAAAGGTGGCCAGCTCCAGGCATATTTGGTCCTCGCCAGTGCTGAGACATACCTTGGCTTTATTGATCGTGCAGTGGAGAGCGTTGTTTTCTTGATCGTAGAGCAAGCTGAAATCCAGTGTCCCCAGCGTGGCTGAAAAGGAGAAAAGATGTTATTAACCCACAAGGCCCAGCAAACTCTGCCTCTTCTCCCTCTAAGCACAAAAGGAGGGGGTGAAGATGCTCCAGAAATGGCTGCAGACATTATAAAACATAAAGCATCCTCCTATGAGCCCTGTTATGAAACACGGTTTCATGCTGGGAGACTGGTGGCCATCCCCCACATTCGACTGGCGGGGCTGGCACAGCCCTGGGAGAGGAGTGAGAGAAATGGCTGCTGCTCACCTGGGCACTGCAGCCAGCACAGAGGATTTGCCCCAGTGGGCTTCCACATGGGTTGCCCCCATCTATCAGCAGCCCCACCACAGCCAGAAGCTTCCCGTCCCCCAGGAGCTGAAGGCTCTTCCCCAGCACAGCTGGGATGCAGCCGAGACCTGCTGCCGGCACATCTCCCCCCCTCCAGCACCGCTGGCATTCCCAAAATGCGTATTTGTATACTGACACCTTCAAACAAATGAGCCACCAATGGGATTCCTTCCCAGCTCCAATTTGGCTGCAAACTGTAAATTAAACCCACTGAGAATGGAAATACTTTTATGGTTAAAATGAAAAACACCAACAGCTTTTAATCAGAGCAGTGTTCCCTTACGGCATCCACAACCCAGGAATAGTAGCAACAGGACAGCTCCTGGGATGGGACCACAGGGAAGGGGCAGGAGAGCAGACCAAACCAAAAGAACCTCAGCAGCAAAAGTACGTTTGAGAATTCCTTCCCTTTGGACAATCTGAGCAAGTCATGCTAATCCAAAGCAGAAGAAAAGCCGTAACGACATTCTTTCCAAAAATATGATTTAAACCTTCTCCAAGACTCCCAGACCCAATTTGCAAACCAAAGCCCAGACACAGACCAGCATTTCCCATGGCACAGCATCGCCTGCTGCCAGCCTTGAACTTCCAGACCCCACAACCCACACTTTTCTGTGCCCACCATCCTAAAAGGGGTCTACCCAAGCGCTGCCCTGCCACCGCGCAGCATCCCACCACTGTTTCCAAGGTAACTGCACCTTCCCACCACGCACGCAGGTACAGAGCAGGAGGGGAAAAAAAAAAAACAAATAAAAACCAGAACAATTTTGCTTAATGTCAAAGCAGAGTTCCCTGCCCAGGAGGTAAGTTAGACAAACTTTACAGCAGGAAATAAGGTTCTTTTTTTCCAGTGTAAACAGCCTCTGCAGCAAGGCACCCCAGGAGGCAGTGGATTTTCAGGGGACTGAAACCTTCCTGCTGCAATTTCACAGTGATCTTCCAGCCCAAATGCAAGTGAGCTACAGGTTGGTCTGCTAGCAAATAAAAATCATTGCTCTGGGGAAAATACCTTGCCTTCAAAGCAGAGAAAACATTCAGAGAGGTTTCTGCCAGAATAACGTACTCCCCTACCCCCTTTTTCTGGAGTAATTTCATGGCACATTAGCTATTGGTTTAGGCAAGTCATAAATCTGTGGGGTTTACATGGGAGGGAAGATGGAAATAGTACTGGGTGAGGCCAAACCTCCAACACCTTGTGCGTCATCTCTGGGTTTGGCCCAAATGGGTATTTCCCGAGCAATTACCGGCCAAACTCACTCCACACCAGGCAAGGAGGAGGAAAGCACAGCAGTGCGATGGGGAGCTCATGGCCACATACGGCACCGTCAGTGCACCAGCCTGGGGGACCAGCACAGCCTGCAGCACCAGGGAGGGTGTAGCAGGAGCCTCCACGGCACAGGGACGAAAGCAAAATCAGCAAAACTCAGCGAATCTGCATTTTTCGCTCGAGAGCGGAAAATGAAGCCTCCGGTTTCGGAGCCTCATCATTTCCACCTGCCCTTTAATCAACCGCTTCCTGCCAGCCCCACCGCTCGGCCCTCACAAGTTCAAGCTGTTATTTTATTTTTATCACAGAAGGGGGCCTGCAGCTTAGCCTGCTGGATTTGGCAATTTATAAAACAAATTAAAAGCTTGGCGTGGAAACAGACTTTGGCCAGGAAATACTGACAAAGCCTCCTGTCCCCTCAGAGCTGCAACCTGTCCCCAGGGGCGAGGGCACTTGGGGAGCCCTGCTCTGGCAAGACGGGTGAAACACAGCAAGACTATCACACAGCTTGTTTTGCAAGTGGGGACTAAGGTCCTCCTCCCCAGTGCTGGTAGTCCACGAGCAAACCTTGAGCAGTACCCATTCATCTTGGAGCCACAAACAGGCAGGAGGACACAGGCAGGGATGTGTGTCTCCCCCTGAGCCCTGCCAGGCTCTATCCCCAGCTCTCCTCCAGCTCTGGAGGGGTCTCCCTCCATGCAGGGATTTTTTTCACTGATAGGGAGTCTTGATTCCCAAGGAAGACACTGTGTTCAGCAGAGGGATGTGGAAACATCAGCAGAACATGTTGTTATAATTGTTTGAAAACACAGCCGTATGGAGATGACAAAAGGCTAACTTGGGGCTTGGCAACTAAGGTGCTGCTTCAGAGCCATGAGCGAGTACTGCTGCCACAGCCAGGAGCCAGGGGGGTGGCAGATGCTGGAGACACATCTCCCACAGGAACAAAGTGCCAGTGGCACAGTCACAACCCCATTGGCTCCGTTACCTCTTGAGTGAGAGAGACAAGGCTCGTGCTCAAGCTGCCCGTGTCCCTGGATGGCAGATCCCAGGCAGACTGACCCCAGGGTTGCTCATGGGCCTGAGGAGATGGCAGGAGACCTCCAACTGAACTCAGGGATGGGAACCACCCTGCAGCCAACAACAGCTCTGTGTGAACCCCCACAGGGCTGCAGTTCAGCTGGAGAGCCAGCCCTGCGCTCCTGGAGCGGGAGAAGTGTGCTGAGCAAGCAGCCAGGTAAGGCAACACCAAAACACTGGCACCGCTCTCACCCCTCCTGCAAAACCTCCGGCAGCACATCCAGCCCTGGTTGTGGGAGATCCACCATCTCCAGCCAGCAGGATCAGGCCCAAAGCCTCCAGGTTGCAGCGAGCACCCAGACAAACGCCAGGCTCTGAACAGGGCCCTCCACAAAGTGGCCAAATCACCCTTCTTTGATTGCTTTCCTCCTCCCACCCATCCTCACAGCTGAGATGCAGCTCAATTGTGCTCTTAATTAGGGGAGCGAATGCCTAAAAAAGAAAAGGGCAGCAATTAGACTCAAAGCACTGCTACTAGATGTATTTAACTCGACTGGGCTATTCTAAACACTGCCCTCTAATCACACAGGCTGCAAATAAAAAATATAAATAAATGTCTTTGTCAGGCATTACAAAGGGAGCTCCGCGCTCTCCAGACAGCAGGCAGGATGTATCATTATTATTACGATTATTCTGCTCCAATGATAAAATAACCATTAGGAGAGCTGAACTCATTAGCAGGTTCTGACCCTCTTTCCTCTCCATGAATTGGGAGAGATTGATGGGAAGGTGCCAGCCAGGGTCTGGCATTTAACACAGGCTCTAAAAAGGAAAATAAATCTGACTTGCACAGGAATGCGGCCTCTTCTCCCACTGACCTTTGGGCGTTTTGATTAATTCAGTGGGCCACAAAATTATTAGAGGCCAGCATAACCTGCAGATGTGTCTCCAGGCTTAGCCGTGGGATACGGCAAGCGCGCCTGGAGCCCGCGGGCAGCGCGGTGTCCTGGCACAACGCCGCTACCGCCCTTGTTGGTGGAGTCGGCAGAAATTGTTTATTGCTGACATTTCCCACCAGCACCCAGGGTGACGGGGAGGCTGAAGTAGCTTCTATTTTTACCTGCGGGATGAAAGGCAAAATGCAGTGATAAATCTGTGCTCTGTTGCCTTATCCAGCCCCTGTCCTTCCCTGCAAGTTCTGTGCCCTCGCCTGGCCCACACAGGGTTGGTAGATTCACCCTGTCAGTGGCCTGGGACATCCCAGGGAGAAGAATTTTTCAGCCCAAGAGATGTTCAAGACATGGAAGAGGCACCAGCACTTTGCAGCACAGACCCATGAGCTTTGGCACAGCTCACGGAGGAAGGAACCGATGACTGAGTGGGCTCCTTACCTTCCAAAGTCAGGGAAGCTTTCGCATCGCGATTGCCTTTCGAAAGCCCAGCAAGGCTCTACGCTGGGAGAAAGTGAGGTGTGTGCAAAAAAACCCCACTATAGAACTAATTAAAAAGAAGTCCAAAAGCCTTAAGTCCCTCTGCTTATCAGCATTGCTGTTCCCAAGATAATCTGCTCATGGATTTTGTGCCAGGGAGATCAGAGTGGAGCAGTAAAAAGACTGCTGGGGATTGTCTGGATTAGCTCTCCCTTACAGAAAGCACAGGTTCAGTAACCTTCAGACTGGGTATTTTTTAATGCACTATAAAAGATAGGTCCCTATTCTTCCATTGCTTTAATTTTCCTCGGCAATGGAGATAATTTTAAAGGTCCTGAAAGGCAGCAAGTAATTCTGTGCACTTACAGCCCCATGTAAAATGTCGGTAAATGACTCCTCAAGAGGAACAGAAATTATTTCTTGCCATTTCCAAGCAGGGCTGCTGAAGATCGCTTTGGCGGGTGGCTGCCTGCGCTCCTGCCTCCCCACATGTGGCAGCGCCTCGTCCAGGTCCAGTGGCACACGATGAGGCAGCTCAAGGACCAAGTCCCTGGGCTTTACCCTCGGGATTACTCCTGGAAAACAGCACTGTCAGTCGCAGCAGCCTCCTGCAGCCGGGGCCAACCCCACCCAGCACGTGCAGCGCTCCCAGTCCGTTCACCGACCCACTCGGGCTGCTGCTTGTGGCTCATGGGCCTCCACAGGGAGAGGGTGCATGGCCTGTCAGGGATGGATCCCACCCTGATGGCTGTAAGCCCCCCAGGTCTGACAGTAGCACTGACCTCTGGCACAAACCCACTGTCACAAGCATCACTGTGGGTTTCAGCATCAGCTGGGAAAGATGGTGAAGGTGGAAATGGGACGCTTCCGAAGGTCACCATCACCATGAGCTACTCCATGAAAAAGGTGTCCTGTGGAAGGTTTTGGGATGTGTCCCAGGGGCAGCACACCACGCTGGGACACAGACATTCCCATTGGCACCTGGATCACGTGGTGCCAGCTGGCAGCATCATGGGACTTTAGTCCGTTGCTGCAGGCAGGGAAGGGTGTTCCCAGTCCTACACTGGCATCCCAGCCCAGCACTGGATCTAACACAAAGGCAGCAGACTTTCCTTTCTTGGGAGCTCCACAGACATGGTTAAGTTCAACAGGACCAAGAGTGAGGAACAAGCACAACTTCTCTTTCTTGCAACTGGTCTCTGCTTCGTCATGACTTTTTTCACTTAAAACCTACAGCAATTAGTATTTCTTCATTTGGGAGAAATAGCACCAGCCCCGGGCAAGCTCCAGAGCAGGGAGCTGCTTCTTCACGAGGTTGGTTGATGGACGCTCATCAGCTCTTCTGTCTTCTCCAGGAGGAGTGTTCAGAGGAACACTTATCTGCTCAGAACAGTTCAGAGATGCAATTATGTTTTACAGCACTAAATGGTCCCTGATGTCAGCAGCAATTAGGCTTTCAGCAATTTCAATTTAGAGATGGCCTTCAAATATCTCCCTCTCTCTCCCTTTAATGAAATACAGTATTGCAATTAACAACCCCCCAAAATTGCCTTCAGTGTTAAATACAAAGATGAAAGATCTGGGAACCCCTTGGGTTTGAGTGTGTTGGAGTGAGGGGTTTCAGTGAAGGGATGAGGACAGCAGAGCTGCTGCAGGGCAGGGAGGCTGGCTTTCTCCAGCCAGGCATCGTCTCCCCTCCTGCATGCTGGGACCAGGGGAAGATGAAGGGCTGGGCAGGCTGCTGGGGACTGAAGGAGCCATGCAGGACAGTTCCTTGTTAACCAGCAGCCGTACGGTTCCTTCATTAGCAGAGATGCTGGAGGACACAGCCCATATGCTCCCTTCATTGCTGCTGGAGGAGGGATGCCTGGGCAGACCCTGCTCACTCTCATGTGCTGGCCTCGCTGAGTGCCCCACACCTATCTCCAGGACTTCAGGGTGTCCCCAGCTGCCAACCCCACCCCCTGTGAATGAGCATCTCCAGGGTCTGAAGGCTCCTTGGCTCTGAGGAGGGCCAGCAGCACCTGACGCACAGCCTCCACCTGGACCACTGATTGGGTGGCCAGCAGGGGAGGGCAAGAGCTCCCCTGATGCCCCCGCCTTCCCAATACTCAGGTATTCTGCAGGAAACCAGACAGAAGCTAATCCAAAGTCACCTGGGGTAGTACCTCATGTCTCCCTTGGGAGGGCTACAAGCTCCCCAGTGCTGTTAAACCTCGGGTTTGACACTGCCCGGTGCTGATACAAAACCACGCTCCAGGCTCTGCCGAAATCAGCTGTGGTTTGTTTAGTTTCCTGAGTAAAAAATACTTCTTTTGGCCTTATCTAGATTGAAAAGACGATTCAAAGGTTATAAATAGCAGTGGCAGCATATGCTAAGGAGCTGCATTTCAGAAGTAAATATCCTCTTCGTTTCAATGCACATTTCCCCTTGTCGTCTCTCCTTCCTCCTCCTATCTGGCCAAAAGCAAATGCTGCACCCCTTAAGACCTTCATTCTTCTTTATGTCTTTAAGCAGCCAGTAATTAATATCTGCATGATGGTTTTGCTTGCCTAATTACCTTCTTTGCTCAAAATAAGAATCTTCCTAAATAACTTCTGTGGCGTTGCTTGCAGCAGGCGTCACGAGCAGCCGCGCACCAGGACAGGCCTCTCAGCTGTAGTTTGGAGAAGTTGTTTTTATGCTGCTGCAGCTTGGAAGCTCGTGAGCCTGCTCCTCCCATGAATGAAGCTGGCCATGCTGTAAAATTGGCTGGGTTTGTACATATATAAAAAGCCCTGGAGCACCGGCGGGAACAGTATGGGCCAACTCTTCCAGGAATGCCAGCTCCTGCTGCAAACCCCTGCTCTCAGGCTCTCTCCCCATCCGAAAACGCAGAGCCAAATCCATACAGAGGAGGGAGGGAATTCCAGTGCCAGCCACTGCCTCGCTCCAAAGCCAAATAGCAGCTCAAGGGAATGGAGTTTTTCTTCACCGGCTACAAACTTGCTTGCACATTACAGAAAAGGATGGCCACTCCCTCCAGTGCTGTCCCCGGGCGAGAGCAGTCAGAGCAGTGCTCCTTCAGAGGGACCATGTTTTTCTACCTCTGTGCCGCCTGTGCAGAGCTTTCAGAGACCTCAGAGACCTTTAAAAATCTGTCAGGTACAAATTCATGCTGGTCCTGTGGAGGGGGAAAGCGCAGCCACTCGAGGGGCATCAATTTACTTGGAATCGGGGGAAATCGGAGGCGAGACCCAGCTCCTTGCAGGTGGCACATTGCCACCTAGCTGGCATTTCCTTATTTTTCTTGCAAACCAAGTTCCCCTGGCAGTGTGCTGCCCGACCAGGTGGGAAGCATCCCTGGAGGCTGGGGACCCTAGGGGCTAGGGCACTGCTGCTGTCACCAGGCCCCAGGAAGGGGAACCGAAGATGAGGTGTGGGCTGGGTGTCCTGAGGCAGTAGGAATGAATATTCCCCTTCCCATCCCCAAATCTCAGCAGAAGTTAGTGCTGATCCAACGCCACCAAACCACCCTTCCGCAGGGTTTGCACCAATCTTTCATTCCCCACCTCATCCCCTCTCCTCAGCAGCTCTGTTGAGGACTGTGGGAAGAGTCCTGCTCTGTACAGCATGGGCTCTGGTCCCAAATTGCCCCTGCAGAGTGGGGACAGAAGAGGCATAGGGCAGTGATGAGTCCCTCTCCCAAGGGCCTCCCAAAAGCCCTAGGATGGCAGAAAGTGCTGACCGCGACCCTGCAAATTCTCACAACAGCACTGCGGGTGGGTCTGATAGGAAAGGCTGGCTCTGTGCGATTCCCAGTGCTCCCAGGGTCAGCCCCAACATCTCTGCTCATTATCTGCTCTGTCAGTTCCCTGGCCCTGCCTGCTCCCTGCCACTTGCTGCATTCAACAGGCTGCCTACGGCTGCCCCGCGGGGACCACACTTGTTTTCCTTGGCACCTCCTCAGCTCCCCTCAGCACTGTGCTCCCTGCATCTGCAGGGCTGCAGTGCAGTGTCCTGAACCACTGCCCTCAGCCCCAGGTGCCCCAGAGCCACCAATTCGAGCTTTTGCATCAGCCTTCCAGTAACCGGTGCCATCTGCCCATGGCAGTGGGCTCCCTCTCAGCCTACTGCAGCTCAGACGGGTCCCTGCCCCTCTCTGGAGGGATCCCACCTGCCTCCTGCAGCCCTGGGATTGTTGGTTTTCCAAAGCACCAAATACATGCATGTACACACACACTTCCCTGCTCCCTGTGGATGTGAAACTGCTGGGTCAGGCCCCCCTGCTTGAATGAGAGCAGATGCTGATGCTTTCCCCAGGGCTGCCCTGCTCTGAGACTACCCATATCCCAAGGGAGAGGCTGTCTGGAGGAAGGGAGCTCCTGCCAGCTCTGCAGGCACCTCCCAGGATCGCTGGTGGGGTCAGGAGCACCACTCAGCAAAGGATTAAGAAATATGGTGCAGGGAGCCAGCCCCAGCGAGCTGCAGCAGGGCAGCTCCAGTCCAGCCCCTGCCCGATGCCACCCTGCAGTGCGGTGGTGGCTGAGGAACACAGTCCCATCACCCATCAGCCTGGTGCCACTGGAAACCCAGGAACACCAGGCTGGAGAAGTAACCCTGGGCAGGAACGAATGTAGGGGAAACCCAGCCAGACTCTGCATTTTCCCAGGCAGGGGCAGCTCTACTCCTCCCACCCAGCTTCAGCGTTGGAGAAGGGAAACCCACAGGCAGGTGGGATGAACGGGAAGGAGCCGTCCTCTTCTCCTCCCGGTGGATCCTGCCATGGCAAAAATCCCTCTTCCCGCACCTCTCCAGGGAATGTGCTGGGAGCGCATTTGGGGAGCAAGGCAAGATGCGACCCTGCCCAACAAGCCCTTGATTTGCAGGCACTGAGCCCAGACTCCAACACCACTGTCCCATGAGACCTCAAGTCAACTCCCCAAACCTCCCAAAGAACTGACACCACCTAACCCCTGATGCTGTGCTGCCATACAGGCAGAGACAGCTTCCCCGGGGGAAATTTAGCGCAGGTGACTAATGCAGCAGCCCTGAATCACCCACCAGGGACAAGGGGGAGCTGAAAGACACTCCCCAGTGTCAGGCTGTACAAATCCTCTCTCAGCTGGGAAATGGGGCCAGCAAGCCCTCATCTGGCTTTGCCACTTAGCTGCTAAACATGGAGGAGTGACAGTCTCATCCTGCACATTTATACCAGCCAGCACCCTGAGAGCGGCTGGGACCATCTCATGCTGTCCCCAGAGATGTGACACCAGCAGCCCCACCTCCCCTCTCTGCTCTTGGCGCCACTGTGCCTTTGCCAGGGAAAAACCCACCACATCTGGCAAAACAGCCTCAGCAGTTTGCCTGACACCTGTTACTCTGTAAAAAACACTCTTCCTAACACCAGACAGGGAGAGACAAACACCCGCTGGCCCCCGGCACCAAGCTGAGCCACTTCCAGCATCGCTGGTGGGGCTGAACACAGAAGGCAGTGCCCTGGGCAACTTCCCCACAAGTTGCCTGCTGAAATCACCGTGCCCCACAGCCCCAAGAGCTTCCGCTCTCACAGAAACCTCTGCCCCTGAAGCCCAGTGGCTCCCATTTCTATTGCCGGGATGAGCAAAGATGATCTAGTAATTAGAGCAGCAAGTAACCCAAATCCAGTTAAAGTCACTGTTAACTGCCCAGCTGGGACAAACACGGCTTAGTGAGATGTTCTCCCTGGGAGCGCAGCAGCTCTTGCCTTCTTCAAAGAGAGTGTGACCCCAACACCAGGATGGGGAGGGAAGGAGAACCAGTTTGGGGCTTGCACCCAGAGCCCCATCTCTCCCAGCACTGTAGCTGGTGGCCAGCAGGCAGAGGGGGGCACAGGGGTGGCCATGCCATCTTGCAGCAGCCACAGCCCTTTGAAGACCTCTCCCTGGGGTCACACCTTGGGGTCTGGCAGCAGCTGGCAGCAGCCCAGGCCAGCCTGACAGTGAGGGAGCGATGCTGAGACAGAGCTGTGACATTTTGCACAGGGAAAGACACCGCCTGCCCGGCACTGGGCCGTAAACAGCTCAGCGTCGTGGAAGCTCAGCCTCCTCCTTCCCCCAGGATGAGCACACATCACCACTCCGCAGCACTGACTCCCTTTCCTTGGCATCTCCCGGCCTCAAACTTTGTGCTCAGCCCCTCGCAGGATCTGGCCCCTAAAGGCTGGGCTGAATTGAGACCTTGGGTTTTAACCGACCTCAAGGAAAGGGACTCTATCCCAGCCATCGTGGCTGGCAGAGCCAGACAGCAGCTGCTTTGCAGCCTGCAAGCTCCACTGAGCTGGGTGGAAAGGACGTTTTGGGTGAGGAGGGGTTAAACCTCTCTGCAAACACCTTCGTCTACCAGATTCGAAGCCTTCTGTTCAAAAGCCCCCCATCCCCAGTCTCAATCTCATACCTTGTAAGGGGCTTTGTTTGCAGCTGGAGGGTGAGGAATGACATGCCAGAGTTTGCCGAGGGAGAGGGCAGAGATTTCCCGGGCGGATGACATTCTGAACAAATCTCCCCAATCTGGAGCTGGGCGATGCTGGAGCATATCGCCAGCTGATCGGCAGGGTGGCTGGAGCAGGCTGCACCACCGAGATGGATTAACCAAGGGGTCTGAGCCCAGCTGGCAGCCTTTGGAGGCAAGGACCCAAGCAGGGACGAGGCAGAGAAGTGTATCAACCGCAATGGCAAGGCACAGCAACTGGTGGCTCTTGGGAGACTTCCCTAGTTTGGGTTCAGTGGCCAGCCTGGCTGCAGCAGGGACACTCCCAGGGCCTCCCTCCACCCAGGGGCAGCGCCAGAGCGGTGCTGTGACAGCCTCCCTGGCTACAGCCGAGGGCTTGTCGCTGCTGCAATATAATCCCAGAGATGGACAGCGTGGCCGGCAGCTGGGAAGAGCACACAGCTTGGGCAGCAAGATGGGGGACCAGTCCCAAGACCCACCCTTGCCCTCAGCAACCCATCAAACTCCCACAGAAACTTAGGAACTCACTGCAGTCGTCAGACTCGTAGCCCTCGGGGTCCACCACCTCCTCGGGTGCTTGGTGCTTGGCCGGCGGCTCAGTGGGTGTCGTGCCATACGCCCCAAAAAGCTGGTCCACGTCCTCGTCCTCTTCACGGGGGGCCTCGGCGGGGCTGACAGAGGGCTGGCTGACGGCGGAGCGCAGGGTGCTGCTGCGGCCGACGGCGGCGGGGAGCCCGCGGGGGAAGCGGGGGAAGTAGTCGGAAATCTGCTTGATGGGTTTGATGGGGCCGGGGCAGACGTCAATAGCCATGTGCTCCTGGATACTTATGGTCATTTTCTCTCCTTTTCGGAGTGTCATGCATGCGGCTGTCGGTGCCAAGCTCCCCCGGAGAAGCCCGGACTGTGCGTGAGGGGGCTGTGAAGTTTCTGCCGGGGGAAGCTGAGGCAGGTGAGGTGGGAGGCTCTGGCGGGCACCTTACGTGGTTCTCGCGCCCTGAGCCTCAGACGCCGCACGCATGCTGCTGCCGCCAGCTCCAGCTCTCGCACAGCCCCTGATCCTGCCAGCGCTGCCTGTGAATAAGTGAGCGAGACGGAGAGACGGATAAGAGGCAGGGGGTGGGCTCTCGGGTGATGTCACCAGCTAGCAACAAAGCGGTACCCAGCAGCGGAGGAATGAGGGCTGTGGCCACCCTGGCCACACAGCCACCAGTGTGGGCAGCCAGCCCCCAGCCCCTTCCCCAGCAAAGCCCCACCATGCCCGGGGGGAACAAATCAGAAGTTGAGTCAAAGCCCATCTCCCTGTACCCATTCACCCCATCTCCCTGACAAATCTGGCTTGGTCCCTGCCAGACCCCTGCGAAGGTCACCACATGGGGTCAGGAGCCGCTGTCCTGCTGTATCACTTCCTCAGTGTGCTGCAGAGAGGGGATGCAAGGCTGCTCCAGCCCCAGGGGACCATGGCAGCTCCCGTGCCCTCCTGGCTCGCTGCGGGGCCATGCCAGGGAGACACTCTGCTGCATACTGAGCAGGGGCATGGGTGGCACGTTGCCTGCCCACTCCCAGCTTCAGTCGCACGGCTGCTCACAGGGGCAGCCCAGATTTGATGCCCTGCTGCTGTGGCTGGCTCCAGCCTGCAGCAATGCCTGCCCAAAGCTCAGGACCAGCCAGGGTGGGCTGGGCAAGTTGCCCACAGCCTCTGGGGCTGGGACTGAAGCAACACATGGCACTCACTTGCAGCTCGGCCGGCACAGCCTCTCCCAGACGGCCTGTGGCTGCCGGCACAGAGCATTGAAGGGGAGTGAGAAACGGGCTGGGCCAGAGCCCACAGCCAGCACGGCCACACTGAGCACTCCACCGGCAACCTTTCTGGGGAGGGATGGGACCCTGTCACCAGCTGGGAAGGGGACAAGATCCTTGCAGCCTGCTACGGGGTCCCTGGTAAATGCCAAACTGTGGTTTGCTCAGGGAGTTGGTCCCAAACTGGTGTTTTTACCTAATCGCCTCCTCTGTCAAAATCAACAAATCTGTGGTGTCACAAGCACCACTGGAAGTGGACTTTTGAGCAAGGAGCACCGGAAGAGGAATGCTGTGAGAACACGGTACAAAACGCTGCATAGAAATTCACCCTGCCCAGAAAAACGTGTCTGAAAGACTTCAAAAAGGCAACTCCCCCAGGGCAGACTTTCTGCTGGCTCAGGCACGAAGCTGGGACATACTGTGTGCACTGGTCACCCACGGCTATGTCAAGCCCATCACAGCCGGTACTGCCAGGTAACCTGACAACACACACATCCCGTATCAATACACAGAGAACTGCAGTCTCCTGCAGGCTGGCATGCAGATGTCTATTGAAAATAAAGCTCCATTCTTTGCAGAATTTTCCTCAAACCCAGCAAAATGACACCCAGCCTTTTTGCCTAATGAAGAATTCAGATTTCATTCAGATTTTGGTAAATGTTAATGAACGTCCCTGACTCATAACAGACTGACACTAGGCAAACTAACCTAATTTACTCCTCGCTGGGAAGCAAACATTTCTCTCCTGAAGCATCCAAACTTGTCATTGCCCTGTACCTAGACATGATGCACACGGGTGTTCTAATGACCTGGGAGAAAAGAAGACTGTTTGGCTGCTCCTTTCTCCCTCTGTCATATTTTCACTTCGAGGTGGCTACTGCCTGTTGCACAGAGGTGATGCTCTGCCAGGAGACAAACAGCTCTCTCACAGCAAGGTCCAACAGCGTAACCAGCCTGAGACTGTTTAACCCCCTTCCCGCATTCAAGGACTCCTTAGTATTTTAATTGAGATGGAGATGCCACCTGCTTCATATTTGTGTGGTCGAGGCTGAAAACCTTGCAGGCAGCGAGGCAATGGGTGGGAACATCATGGGAGGCATAAAGAGCTGCCTCCAGGTTTGGAGCAGCCTGGATGTGCTCATCCCCCCAGGCTCCATCTTTGGGTGCAGCATCCAGGATGCAGTGTGGACTCAGACAGAATGAAGCAAAAATTGGGCCCAATGCCCAGAAAATAGCAGCAATTTCCTCTGAGAAAGGGCAAATAAATAAATAAATAAAATTAAGTTATGTATGAGTGCCTACTGCCATTATTGCCATCATAAAAACATGATTATTTCGAATGTTCCCTCAAAAAGCACAAGAGCCAAATAGATAAGGACTGTTTCACATGCAAGGCTCTGGGAATTAAGGTGAGCCCCCTGAGATTTGCCTCTTCTCACGTGGAGCAGGATCCCGAAAGCTGCCCCACACCACTGGCACCCCACAGCCAGGATCAAGGCCCAGCATCACCGGTGGGAGATGCCAACAGGAGATGCTCAGCTTACCCAGAGATGCAGAGAGCAACTGGTGCACCTGGAGACCGGATTAATGGAACAGCAAAGACCGAGCTGAAGCAGGCAAACCTCCCTGCTGCCAGGGCAGGACTGGCCCCCAAGGGAGACCCCATCCCCAAACCTTACAGACGGAAAGAAACAACAAGACTTCATGCTAATAGCCCAGATGGGACTTCCTAGTCTCTGACTGATCCCAAGACTGCTGAAAGCAGCTGGAGCCTTTCCTTAGATTTTAATGAGTCCCAAAGCAGCTTGGTTTTGAAAAACTACACTTTTGTACCATTTCACACTGCCTGAATTCTTCCTCCTACACTGCACAGCCCAATATTTACAGAGGGCTCCGTGAACATGGCTGGGGCTGGTTGCACAACTGGGCACCAAGCACTGGCATATGTGACGCACAACACAGAAGGTAAAAGGGACAAAAATAGAGAGTTGGGCTGGGAGACAAAAGCACGGCTTGGAGATACAAAGCCAGTTTCCAGGTAAAGCTTTTAATTCCCACCGTCTGTCTAATGCCCTGGAATGTGACTTGATTTGATCCCTCGTTCTGCCTGGGTGATTCAGAGCTACTGCGGTGCCCAGGCACGTGGCCTTCATTTCCCTGAAAGGGGGAATTGCTGGCTTCCTTGCCAGCCAGGAAAGAGGGGTGACAGTTTAAACATCGTGTGGCTGCTTTCAGCAGCGGGGCCAACAGCTCTGCCTGGCAGGGAGCAGAACTGCTCTGCAGGGGGATACTGCATCCCTGGAGTGAGGGAGGACATCCTTTAGAGAAGGTGAAGAGGGTCGTCACAGAGTCAACATCAAAGCAGGGTGATGGAGAAGAGCACATCGCCCCCGTTAACAGCTGTGTATCCTCTCCCTGATGCGTGCAAGTCGTGACAACATCCTGAACTCAGCACATGTGATACTGCACTTCAGCAGCTTGTTCTGTGGTGCAACAGAGTGGTTCAGTTGCTCACATCAGATGAGGGCACGGGCTGGTGTGCCAAAACCATCCCACAATGAGAGCTGGGATGTAGGATACAGGAGACATCACTCCAGCTCCATCCTGGGCTCAGAAAAGGATCCTGTCCTGGGACAGCATAGACTTTAAATGCTGTCCTGGGCAAGGGGCATAAGCAGAAACTTAAGTAGATCCTAAACACAGCCTGTGCCACTAACTCATCCTGTGCCCTGAGCGGAGCCATGCAGCAATTCAGCTTCCTTACATGACTGGAGAGCTGTCCTGCTGGTGTCACGCAAACAGGCAAACAGAAGGGGCATTCCTACAGCAAACAAAACAGTAGCACGTAGATTAAACATGCATCCAAAAATACAGGCTGCCCTCAGGACACACTTCAACCCAATTTTTTTCCGATGCCAAGCATCAAAGTCTGCTGTCCAGGTTTAAATCAACAAGAATGAGGGCTGATTCCAGTTCAATCAACGCCTTTCCAAATAAAAAGTCCAGCAGCAGGACTGCACATCCCCTTCGCTTACCAGACATTCAATGACTGACGGACTGGTTCTTTATTTAATACTTTGTCAGCTCAAACCCTCTGCTCTGCCAGTGCTGCTGGAGAAGACAGGAGCCTGAAAAGCACATGAAGAGCCGATGCCAATTTAAAGCCTCTATTTGGAGGAATTACCTCTGGATCTCGCTCACCCTTGAACTCAGGGGTGACCCACAGCAAGTTGGGAGCAGAGAGGTTTGACAGTTACCCAGGGAGGTGACACAAGGCAGCACCAACCTGCACAGCCCTAGCTTTCTTTTTGCTTTTCCTCAGCCATTGTTAAGCTTATGTTAAGCTGCACCAAGTACCCACAGCCTCAGGCATGAGAGGATGCCAGCAGGTAACATGAGCTCAACCTGGCTACAGGGGCAGGAACAAGGGATGCCCACACTGCTAGCCCAGCTCCAAGAAACCACTCCATCCCTTTGTGGTGACTTGGGACCTACATTGCCTTCGGTCCATCCCGCTGATGGGTATGAAACATATTTCTTTCTTTGTCAAATAAACTTAGCTCCAGCGTGGCTGGAAGGGGGGTTAATTGAAAAGCAAGATGTGCCTTGATCCTTGGCTCACGCGAGGCACTGTCTTCTGGCTGATGCACAGGTACCAGCAATGAGGCTGCTTCCCCTGAAAGATCTCTGCCCTCGATTGCTAGGGAGGCTTGGCTGAGCCCATCAAGTACATTGCAGACCCTACCTGGTTAAACACCCTTTGCATTTGCTAAATAAAGCAATAATAATAATGATAACTAGGAAACTTGGCTAAATAATCCTAAGAGGCTTACTCCAGGCTGTGCCGATTAAGGCTCCCCAGCAGTGCCGATATCCCAGTGCACCCTGATCCCCACTGCTCCTCAGCACAAACAATATCTGAGGTTATCTGTGCTCAAACAGGCCCTGCTAACAACCATCATTTGACCAGATTTAACCAGCAATTACTAGCTGTGAACAAAATCACTGTGGTAAAATACAGCCCACACTCTATTACAAAGCAGACACAAACAAACCCTTTCAGAAAGCCAGGCAAAGGGCAAATGCCAGCAAGAAAAAGCCCTCTCCCCTCAAAATATTGCTGAAGGTTCCCAGAGACCTTATGAAACACTCAACTTAAGGCAAGGGGGGGTGGTGTCTTTCTTACCAGTACTTTGGAACCCACAGATGGACCTAAAGGGAGTTTCCAAGGGGACAGGAGGAGGTAGGGAGGCATCTGCTCTCTGTGCTTCTTCAGCACCATTCAGGATGGCCCAGAATAGCTAAACTTTCGGTAGTGGCTGATGTTTAATGTGTAGCATATGTTGCCATTTCGATGTGAATCTCAAAATAGTTGGTGCTTTATATTTTAATTTTGATGCACTGGGTTTTGGAGTCCTGTGAAATGTCTACCCTCCTGCTCCAGAAGAGGAACACGCTGTGCACGTGCACCCTGACATACCATTTCCAACACAGTATTCACCTGCAAATTAACCAGAGTAGATAATCAGTTGCTGCAAATATTATGTATTTGCATGTGTGTAATAAATACACATGAATTCACTAGGGGTAGATCTGTGTGCAATGAGAAGGGGAAACTGTAGGAAAATCCAACTGGACAGTGCAAAAGGGGAGGGTGTCCTGCCCCTGAGCTTTACTGCCCTGCACATTGTCTCAGCATGGAAGCTAAAGACATGGGGTTGGGGAGCAGCCAGGCAGCGCTGCAGTGGCACAAGCATGACCCAGGCACCCAGTGCTGCCCAAACCCTACATGCATTTTTCTTGCTTCACCCTTGCCGACATCCCGTCTCCGGACACATACTGTCCAAGGCCAGCACTCAGGGATATTTCCTTAGAAATAAGCCTTTTTTTTAACTTTTTCCTCTTATTTCCCTCATGGTCTTTGGGTTCCCCCTAACTCCAGAGCCTTAGCAGAGGTCTGCCATCACAAGGCCAGGCACAGCCACCTTTTCGCATTGCGCTGGCTCTTTTCGCTATGTGCCTGTAAGCTAAATGCAGACCCAATCCCTCGCATTCAAGGGATGGGAGAGTTCTGTGTAGCATCAACTCTTATTAGGCTAATTTTATCAGCTCTCAGTGCCTTTCTGAGCTGGAGTCAACGTCCTCTGAGATTATCCAGCTGACTTGTCTTAGTAGTTTTACTCTGCTTTTACCTCTTCCCTTCCCAACTGTCTCCCAGCTGCAGGAGGATGACACCACCACTTCTCAAGACTTTCCAGGCAGCCAGGAGCAAAGCCCGATATCTATTCTGCAGCAGCACCTTACCCTATGGCAGCTGGGACATGCAATGAGTGATGGCCTGGGGAGCTGCACACAGGCTGGGCACCACTGCCTCCAGCACACCCAGCCCTTCAGCCTCCATAGATGTCCAGAAGTAAAGTTAACATCAGCATTTAGGGCCTGGCCCTGTTGCTATGGAAATTGATAAGAGTTTCTGCTCACATTTTGGTGGGAGGAGGTACTTCAGGAGTCACCACTAGCTTCCAGAGTTAACACACACAAAGCTAAGTGAGGGCAGAAATGCAGCCAAGCTTCAGGGAGAGCTGCTCCCACCCCACGCTCCGAGAATTCGGAGCTGAACGCAAGCAGAGGGAAAAGGCCACCAATAACCAGCAGCATCAAGACACTCCCCAGCGAACTCCAGGGATTCATGAAATAACATCTTGGTTTTGCAGAATTAAAGAGCAATTTGGCTGCATTAAGGGAGCATTATAGCTGCTCCTCTCCCACATACACATCAGGCTAACGACATCCTGTCAAAAGCAATCTAACCAAAGGCCCTGTTCTGTGCTGATACTTAGTGCAGTAAATGTACCTGTCACAGCCCTGCAATGGCTGGCAGAGCTCTGTCCTGCCTGCTGCTCCTCCCAGCTGCTGCTGGCTTGGCTGGGAATTGTCCTGCCCGTCCCTGAATCATGAGGTTCAACCAGCCTTGGTGACCTCAAGACAATCAGCTTCCAGGGCTGCTGGGGCATTTTCCTGGCCCCATCCACAAATCCCAATATCATGGCAACCAGCAACACAAATGAAGGAGCAAAATAAAAGTCCCTGGAATAGTGCAAGGAGAAGGACTAACCTGTATCTACTACGGGGTCAGGCTGCTGAAGGGGGCAAACAGCCCCATCTTCCCCAAACTGGGCAGAGCTGCTTGCGTTTGCACCACAAAGACAAACCCTATTTTTGGGGACAGCAAAAAAACAAACCCCATGAACGTATGCGCAGGAGGTACCTGAGGGAGCAATCCTGCCGTCTGGGGAGGCAGCAGGGTGATGTGCTGAGCCCTTCCCTGGGGCAGGCAGCTCTGAGCTCTTCGTGGCTGTCAGCCGGTACAAAGCTGCAGGAGCAGCCGGCGACGAGGAAGCCCCGCAGTGCCCCGGCAAGCGGCTACACCGGCACCTGCGGGTTAGCAGCGAAGAAATTGAGGCCACAGACGAGACAAGCAGACTCCTGCCCAGAGAGCAGCTTTACCAGCAGCGTTGGGGAAGGCAAGCCAGCCTGCAGGATCCCTCTCACCTCAGATCTACGGGCTATTTAGCTGTCCGACCTTATGTCACCCAACCCAAGGCGACACAGGACAAATTTCCATTCCACTGTGGGGAAGCCCAAGCATTTTCCAGCTCTGTAGCAAACCAGGGAAAACAAAACTGCAGGGCGAGGGATAACCACCAGCCAAAAAGAGGGGAGATGGAGGGAACGATGGACAGGTACAGGGGCATGGTTCAAAATACAAACATTAAAATTATACCCATCTAGGAGGGGGCACCTCCCAGGTCATTAAGCAGCCAGAGGAGTCACTAGATGGCCCTGCTAGTCCTGTTCATCTGTTTCCAGCGATGGATATTAAGAAATGCTAGTTTAGCTACTCTTCAGGCTTCTGGGGACTGTGAAATCTGCTCCGAGTCTCCTTCTGGGAGGAAGGGCCTCCCAAGGAGAACATGGCAGCCGGATGGTACTGTGGCCAGGCACATGAAGGGGAACTTCCCAGGACACGTGGCACCTCTGGGTCTTGCCAGACAAACGGTCCTTCCTGGTACCACTATGACCTGGGTGTCCCTTTCCCTCCCTGAGACCGGCTCCACTTGCCAGACACACTGTAAGTCTCTGCCTCAGCGTAATCATGTTGACAGCAAGGGGTGTAAGAGCCAGGGAACCATATTAATGAACATCGTGTTGCTGGATAATCATGACATTAGCATTATTGGATTAGAACATTTGCATAATTTGGGCACGAGCCGCTACCTGCACCGAGACATATGTTTACATCAATTTACATCCATTTGCATCCCAATGAAGCTGTCCAACTGCATCCTCAGTAGCTTTCTGGGTGACCAGTCATGGCCATTGGCAGCTCAACACCAGGGACCATCTCCTGCTGTCAGGCACAATCCCAGGCCACTCAGATGCCAACAAAACAGCAACATCTTTCCTCCTCAGGGTCTTACACAGGTTACACTTCAGCTGGCATAGGCATGCCCCTTGCAGGGGTCAGGAGCAACACTCTCCCAACCTCAGCATCAGGGTCACCCAGGCTAAAACTGTCCCAGTCCCCACGGACTCTTGAGGCTTCTCAAGAGTCAAGCAGTTAAGTCCATCCTACTCACAGCTGTGAAAAGAGCTCCGTAAAACACTCCCTGCAGGCTGCAAAGCTTGGAATTTAAGAGGCCAATAAAGGGAACCCAAAATGAACTCTTTTCTCTCTCTTTTTTTTTTTTTTTGTTTTTAATCACACAATCTTTGATTCAATTACTTGATTTTACAGGAAGGGGGAGAGAGATTCAATTACTTGATCCTGATTTCTTAACATAGAAATACGGACTTTGTTACTGCGGACCACAGAAAGGCAAAAACCCCTTCAAAGCCGCATTGCAACAATTTGGTGGCAACATCAGATTTATGTGGCCGTAAGAAATAAGCAGTTTCCCCTCCTGGCCTTCTCAGCAAAACCTGCTCCAGCATTAAAGTAGCGCAGTAATATCTGAGCACGGAGTCCTGCAGCCCACCCACAAAATTACAGGGCAAGAGGAGCTGAGCGGGCAGCAGAGCAGCAGCTGCCTGATCAAATGCCCACAAACGCTTTTCTGACGCAGAGCTGCACAGGGAGTTACTGAATCCCTTCCTAGGCCCAGTAATTACAAGTCGGGAGGGACCAGGAGGTGCACGCTCACTCTCCTGGTATCTCCAGCCCCAGAAATTGCTGTTGTGCTGACATGAAAACAGACAAAACCACCAGCCTGATGGTGCCCAAACCATTTCCATCAAGACTTGGAGTAACCACAATCCTCGCCACCACTGAAAGCTTTGCAAATTGCAGTGACTTATCTCCAAGTGCTGGACTGTAAGATGCAGAGCTAAACCCCGAAGTGCCCTTAGGATTAAACATGCCTGAACCAATCAACAACAACGAGAGCAGCAAATCCTAAGAGAAGCTCAGTGGGAAGTTTGCTGGGATGCAGTGAGCTGGAGCTGCCCTCTCTCCCCTTACCTGGTGCAGGTAATGATGCTGCCATGTAAATAAAAGCACTGCTCAGACAAGATCATCTGATATTTTGGGGCTCTATTCACCCCAAATGTCCCACATCTGCTTGCTTTTTTGCCACTTGCTGCAGTTGAAGAAACTGGGGCCCTGCTAGTCCTGGTCATCTGTTGATGAACTGGCAAGAAAAGAAGAAGCATTAAACCACTGCTCACTTTGGGGAATGCCCCATCCCTGGAAGTGTTCAAAGCCAGGACGGATGGGGCTTTGAGTAACCTGGTCCAGTGGGAGGTGTCACTGCCCAGGACAGGGGGGCCAGAACTAGATATTCTTTAAGGTCCCTTCCAACCCAAACCGTTCTGTGAATATGACCCCACGGGACCCCGCTGTCAGCCTCACTGTGCCCAGACCAGCCCCCCATCCTGTTTTGCAGCCAGAATGGCCCTGCACTTGCCAGCCAGGCTGCATGACATCTCCCCAGCAAAGCAGAGACCAGCCCTGTCACTGTGGCACAGAGGAAGATAAGGCTGGCTGCCTGTCCTTGCCCTGCATGGCTCCCACCCACCACCTCTGCCACCCTCCTCCAGAGCTTCAAAGCCTGGCATTTACCATATCTCTGCTTTAACCACCCAAGTCATCAAATGGGGACATTTTACGACTTTTAAAAACCATGTCAAGACTCTTGGCTGGAAGACAGATGAGAAGCTCCCAGTAGCTTTGGTAAACTTTTATCCTTTAAGTAACGTGTGTTGTATTTCACTCCAAAGAGTTGCTCAGTTCCCTTATCTGGAACTTTTTGTACTCTCAAAGCACATGAGAAAGAAAAACAAACCTGGGAGAGGGGTCAGAGGGACTTCATCAAAATGGGAGGGAGAGAACTAGAATTTCTGGCCAAAAAAATCCTGTTTGGAAGAAGAACACGTTTGCACATGATTATGTCATTAGGCTCCGATGCCAACTGCTAATGCCTAATGACTCCGTGACACAAGCAATGAAGGCTGGAGCCCAACATCATGGCAACAGGAGGAGGGGACGTGCTGGCGCACTGCTGCCAGGATATGGGCTCAGGCAGGGGCAGAGCACTTACATTATTTATGACCACGTAGATGGGACGCTGAATTGAGGCTGCTCGTGTGTTTGATCAGTCCAGGGCTGTCAGTGTGGCTCACAGCTGGAGACACCAGATAACAGGAGAAAATTAAACCCCTTTTTCTTCCTCCCCTCGCCTCTCTAATGGGCCACTCTCAGAAAAGAGGAAGGAGGGAGGAAAGAAAGCCCAATAAATTAGGTCCACTGCTTACAACCTCTAGCCCAGCGCCTCCTCCTGCCATCACTGGGGATGTCAGGCAGAGCCTGGGGGATGCAGCCCCTGGCACAGGAAGAGAAAGAGCCCAGGGAGCAAGGCAGCTGTGATTTCCAACTAGGGAGGAGCAAGCACAGCCCAGCTCAGTTCCAACTTTTGCCCTCATATTCCCAGCCAAGCCCTACAAAGAGCTGACGCAAGGCAGTACCACAAGAGCAGAGCCAAGGCTGCGAGCAGGCAGCTCTGCTCTCCTGACTGCTGCCCAGGTGGAGGAGCAGGACCACCACATGCACAGCTCTGGCTGTCCTTGTATGGCAGTTTGCAGACCCTGCCCACGGTGGGGCTGAGCTCCCTCAGGCATCCTGCCCTGCTGCAGGGTGGCTCTGCTTCCACAGGCTGCTCCCCCGTTGAACAAACCCCCTTTCTCTGCCTTTCCCACACACTGGCATCTCACCCACCTACCAAATACCTCAGTATGGGATGGAGCCCATGCTGCAAGAAGCTGATCCCTGTACGCATCCCTCTCCACAGGGGCAATGAATTGGGCTGCATCTGATTTCTTCCCTTCCTTTCCAATCCTTTCACTCTCCTTTCCCTATCTTCGAGGAACAGATGCACCCATTCATAACCATGCAAAAGAAAGTGCGTATTTGCCTTTCCGACTGCAGTGCAGCTGGTAAAGCACAGGAGGGAAAATTATGTTTTGTATGAATACACAAATTATCTGCACTGATCTTATTACACTTGAATAGCAAACCGACAGAAAAAGAAAACATGAAAGAGAAAGGCATTGTTTGGGTTGCGCCGATGTAGCATCGTTATTGTTTATCCTCTCCAACCACTCCATCATCCTAATCCCACCGTCTCCCACAGTGACAGGTCAGCAACAGAGATCTGCTAAATAGCATGAAACACGGGCTGCCAGAGTGAATACAGGCAGGACACAAACCCAGCGAGGCAATGCCTGGGAGACGGCAGCACCTCTGGATGTCTCGCCTGCAATTCCCAGGCAGGTCCAGGCCAAGCATCCAATAACTCAAAGCATCATCAGCGTTAAAAAGATTCATGTTACAGTGGTACCAATTAGCATCAGAGCACTGGAATACACAGGGGTGATATATAAACAAAGGCTCAGTAACTCCCTAACCCAAATCCTCGCAGAGATATTCTTACTCATCACAGGAAAAAATCTCCAAAGCCCACAGCAGAGCTGTGCAAGAGGGGACTTAAGGCAGAAGGCTCCTCCATGTCGAGGATTGCTCCTTACATAGGACCAATACATGTGGCTCTGCATAGGCTCAGCACCTCACACCAGGGGTCCTGGCTCACCAGGGCAGCACTGGAGGCAGTACAGAGAAGTGTGAGCAGCTCACTGCAACAGCCCTCACGTTCAGCCCCTTGGATTGGGGCTGGATTTGTACCCCAGCCCGGTGGCTGAGTCCTCTATGAGGAACAGAGCTTGTCCTCCCTCCCCAGCCTTCCTCAAACACAGCAAGGAGGAAAGCTCTGCTTTTGAAATTGTCATGTGGCGAGTGACCTCTGTGCTCTGGGAGGACAGGAACCAAAAAACATGATTAAATACATGAACTCCATTGCACAATACTTTGTTTAAATAGCTTTGCAATCCCTTGGGCCTTAGATGCAAAGACATCTATGACCACAGGCAGCTCCTCCCCGGTGCAGTGGCATCTGATTAGCCTAGGTGACAGCAGCTAATTCCTCATGCTACAGACAACACAACAACTCTGACAAGTACAGGAAAACAATCACAAGGTGGAAATTCAAACAGAACACAAGTCACCTGCTATCAAAACTGGGAAAATTTGGCAAGTTTCCTACTTAGCACTTACTACATCAAGGCTGCTCAATGATGCTAATTAAACAGGTACCTCCCAGACATAGCCAGAAAGATTTATATCCCTAATTTGTGTTTCTCAGTTTATTTTTCTGTCCTCTATTTTAATAGCCATGGTGTGATTGCTTGGAGGAGTTTAATTTTGCATGAGTGTCATTTGAAGATGAAGGTCTGTCCCGTCAGGGGCTTGATGATTGCTCACCCAGGGCCCAGATCCTGCTCTCTGCTCTCCCGCAGTGGGGCTCAGCTGTTCACCGAGATTTTCTTGGTCTCTTGAACTTGGCTTCAGCAGCAGAAAAATAAATAACGTTGGGCTCAGCCACCCTCAGTGATCCAGCTCCTGTTCCCATCCAGGGGCTGGGTATGTATCAGTCTGGGGACTCTTGGGGATGAATGACCCTCAGAAATATCCAGCCCAGAGCCAGTGCTGAGCTGGGAGACACTGTGCAGGGTTGTCACTGCAAAGCAGCACGGCCTTAGAAAGCAAGAACATGAGGTGTGGAGATGTGAGGTTTCCACCCAGCTCCCAAATCCAGACACAAAACCAGAGCCCTGAAAGCAGCTGCTCCAGGGCACGAGGGGTTGCTCCGATGGGGTGTGATGGGATAGGACAGTCAGAGCAGAGGTGCATAATTGCAAATAAATAAAAGCATCCACCATCCTGTGATAATTAGTCAGAGCTATCTCTGCAAGCCGAAGTCAGTCACGCTCAGGAGGGGGAAGGTGTCTCTGCCAGCACCCCTTGCCCAGATGGCCCTGATAAGGTTCTGATTAGCGAGTTTCCAGCCCCAGTTAATAACTGCTTGCCGTGATTAGGCTGGTAGGAGACTGGATGAGAAAGGGAGGAGGTAACTCCTGTTTGCTGCATTTGGTCAACTGCAGAGTACAGGGAAGCACCTGGTACAAAATGGCATATAGCTGGAGGCTGAGCAAGGGCTCAAAGAGTAACAGTTGCTGTTAAACTGGTACAGTCCACAACAAAAATACTTTAAAACCACAATCCATCCTTCCTGGCAAAATATGAATACATCATGCAGAGCCATTCATTCCAGAGAGGGAAAACAAGAGCAATAATCCCTCCAAGACTGTACAAACAGCTTCCAGTGCCAGAGAGAAATCAGTGGAAAGAAAAAGAACCACAGCGGATGCCTTCAAACAAACCCACAGAACCTCTGCAAAACGTGGAGGTGGATGTGTACAGTCCTCCACCTCAAGCACATTTGAATCTGTCCCTCACAAGTGCAGCTCCCAGGCACTGAACAGAGGTGCTGCACAGGCATCTCCAGGGACTGTTTGGCAGCAGGGCACAGGTCAGCAGCAGCCGTGTTTTGCAATGAAGATAACGAGAGGAAATACTTCCGCAGAGAGAGAAGGGCAGGGGGGCACAAGGATGTGCATGGCTGCCTGTGTCCACTGCAACACGTCACTGGCAGGCAGCATGCATCGTGTTCCCATCTCTGCACTGCCATGGCAAGATCCTCATCTTGTGCTTCTCAAGCATCGCTGGCATTTCGAGCACTACCTGAATGTACTGCTAATAAGAAGCAACGGTCAGAAAGGAATTTGAATGAGCAGCTCAAGATAAAAGTTTTCCACGCGATGCTTACCCGTCACCTGCCATCTTTGTGTCTGCTGAAAATCTCATTATTTGATTGCAGCGTTGGCCCTTCAAAAAAACTTCTCTGAACTCTCCTTCAATCACACCCACCTGAAGAAACAAGGCATTATAATCAGAAGAGGAGTCTCCATTGCAGAGACGAATAAAGCGATGGGAGCAGCGGCAGAAAGAAATGGGAGAGCTGGACTGACAAAACATCGCTGCCACCAGCCCTCTCCCCTGGAAGGAAACCTCTTCTGGGGGGGATGGAGAGGAGGAGAGAAGAGCAACTGCTGCTAAGTATTATTTTACAAGTGAACTTCAGCCATCTGCAGAGATATCTGCCATTTTGTGTCACTGTCCAAGCACTCGCAGCTGACAGTCCAGGGCCTTCCCTGTTGTCTAAACACCAGCTGGTAGCCCATGTGCTTCAGCTACGTTGAACTACGACGCATGGTTTACACAGGGAAAGCATGCGCTTTCCCCTCAAACCATAAACTGTAGAAGGCAAACATGGAAACTTGGCAATTCATGGCCACTGTTTCTGATTCAGAGATCCTGCAGTTGACTTTCCCATATTCTGTTTGTTGTCATGGCAAGCGCAGAGGGGAAGGAACAACGTAAGAGGTGGTTAGTCCTTGACACGCTCCATCCTTGGACTAATGGCAGCTCCCCAGCAAAACAATCCCAACAGCAATTATCAAGGCGCTTTTAAAATGGGAAAAGCAAAAACAGATTAAAAAGCCATTTGAAACCTTGAAGCTGAATGCCGAGTGGAAGGGAACGCAGAGCAGCCAGGGCTGCACACGCTCGCTGAACAATGTGGAGACGCTTCTCTACAGGCAAAGCTGAACGGACCCCGATTGTCAAACAAGAGCGAGTGACAAGCCTTGGGAAGCCATGGGGACAGCACTTGACAGAATGACAAGCAGTGCTGCTTTATGCTTAGTGGTTACAACACGGAAAAGCTTCCACAGAGAGGCTGAGGAGGAGACCTGTGCCCCAGCCATCGCCAGCACGAGGAACCAAAGAGGGGCAAGACAAAAGATGAGTTCCAAATGCAGAATTCAATTACACTCCAGCTGCGTGAATCACCATTCCACTGGCTGGATTATTTTCTTTCCTCGCTGGACCCAGCCCAAGGGTTTGGAGAGTATCTGCAACCTGGGAATGGAAAAAAACTTTTTACTGTCTCAAGAATGGCAAGCATTTGCTACCGAGCCAAAGCTTTATTGTTTCCAGTAGTAAAACACTACATAAAAGTTGTAAGGGATGGAGACAAGAACAACAAAATAATAAAAGAAACACAAAACAACCAGAGCAGACTGAGCACTATTCACTGAGCCCTTCCTGGCCACCTTAAACCAATGAAAAAGGCAGTCAACTGGTACAGGTTTCGGCTAATATTCCAACCAAAGCTAGCAAACACAACCACGAGAGACAAAACAAAGAGAAAAGTGGTCTTTAACAGCAAATACATGCACAGAGCACTGTGGATGTTTCTCTATCACATTCATAGGTGGGAGATCACATTCTCTTGGGTTCAATCCTTCCCTCGACCTGAGAGGGGTCTTTCTATAGACGACAATGGTTCTGGTGCAAACTCAGGTGGAATTACTCCATGGAGGTAAAATAAAGAGGTAAGAAAGGAAGGTTTCCAGTCTCACTGGTACAAGAACAGTCCCAAATCTCAGTTAAAAATCAAAACCATGCCTCAAAGCAGCACAGTAAGCCAGCAAGGACTACCAGGTTCCTGTGCTGAGCTGGCAACGTACAGTGTGGTAAACGGGTCTAAGAAGAGAGGGTTGGGGTGGAAACGCGACTGCTCTGCCTCCACTGCCCAGGAACAACGCACAAGAAACACAGGAAGAGTTAGAAATGTCGTGGTCAATTTTCAAAACTTTTTGCAGGTCACTGTAGAGATTTTGATGAGAAAGTAACAGGTTTAAAGAAATGGAGTCAAGTTTTAAGTGTCTTTCTCCTTCTCCTGTAGAATTAACTTAGGCTGGCAGGCCAAGCTGTCTTGAGGCGCTGCGGTAACGAGAGTGCGAGCAAGACGGCCTCAGCAGAACTGTCAGAAGCTCCAAGGTAGAACAGTACTTCTTTTGGTGGCAGAATGCTTCTGAAATTGAAGACCCTAAAGTCCCTCAGAAGAAACAGCATGAGTTCAGCTCTGAAATCATACCAGCATTTTGGAAAAGCTGACATTTGGATTTACTTTTTTAGGAACAGCTAATAATTTTAGCATTAGCCCTTTCAGAGATGCAGGTGGTCGAGTCTCAACGGCCAGGTTTAAATGCAGATTGTGACGTAAGGCATCTCTCAGTGGAGAACAACATCATTCCTTGCTCTCTTCAACGCCGGTGTTGTGAAGCCCACGTTCAGTGGTTTCTCTTTTTGCCATCTCAAAGAGCTCACATCATCCAAAGGTTGTTTTCATTTTTAAAAGGGCACAAACAGATCACAGAGGAAGAGCTGGAAGGATTTTCCCAGCAACTTGCCACAGCCCGTTAGCTGGAAGAGCAGTAAGGGAACAGTCCTCTGTTGGACCATGTTCATTTAGAAAGAAAGTCAAGGATTGATTTCCGATCTCCTGTTAGAGTGTTCCAGCACCCAATCTCATTTATCTTCATACTGCAGCCATTTGTAAAAACACACACTACATGCGCACAAAGCACCCAGCAGCAAAGGAGAACAGAATGAAAGGGAATAACCAAGGGAAAAGGTTGATATTAACAGGCACAAGTTGCCTTTAAATCCATTATTTAGAGGGAGCTTTTTGGAATACTTGGTTTCTTCAGCGGCAGATGGGATCCAAAGTATTTAATAAAAATCCAGAGATTCCTANCTAAAAGGCACAAATTGCCTTTAAATCCATTATTTTAGAGGGAGCTTTTTGGAGTACTTGGTTTCTTCAGCAGCAGATTAATAAAAATCCAGAGATTCCTACTTGCCTACTGTGGGTTTTGTTCAGGCCTTCAAAGATCTAATTGCTCTGGAGATGTCAGGTAATTTGATTTTTCTCATCTGTCAGGCCTTGGAGAGAAATTGTCCATCCCAGAGAATAAGCAGGAGCGTGGCACTCAGCTTTCTACAGCCTGACTCATGATGACACCATTCCAATCAGCCAGATGCTCAAGACGTGGAGGAAAAACACAAAACAAAGGCCCCTGCTCATGCAAGAGCTGACAAGGTATGCAATGTGGAAGGAGAATCTGCAGAGCTTAACAAGATAGAGTACTATGGAAGTTTTTATCTAATTTAGGTAGGCAAAGGCAGCCAGCTGGGCTGTGGAGTGGTAGGCATTCTCTCACCAGGAGCTGCAGCACACATACACACCACTGCGCTTCTTTCCGAGCAGCACCCCAAACTGTGTGTCAGTCAGCAGAAGGGGAAACCAGACCAATCCATAAACCAGGTCAGTGAGGCAGGGAGGACGGGCAGGCACTTTCCCAGGGGCCATTGTGTTGCTAATGCCTGCGCAGGAGCTGGCATCATGAAGTCACCAGTGGCAGCAATTGTTGTCTGGAGTGAGGTCTACAGGAGTGAGCAAGGGGCAAGAGTTGGATCCAGGCAAAGCAGCTCCATCTTCACCTCCATCAGCATTGCGATCTGGTGTGGATACGCCGTTTGCCTTCAAAATATATAAAGACAAAAGTTTTGTTTGGATAGGAGTGAAGGGGAGAGACTTGACAAAGTTATTTTACATTGCTTTTACATGTTCAGTGCCATTTTAAGAGGTTTCTAAAAATAATAATGAAGAGAACGTCTGTGCATCATTACTCCACACTGTCAGCAGTCAGGGCCCATTAAACTTTATTAAAGAAAGAAAAGACAGGGAAAAGAAACAGAGAAAGAAGGAGTCGTACTGCTAGAACTGGTCCTCTGGTGCAACAATCCCTCAAAGGGCCAAGTCAGACAAAAAGCCAAGCTTCAACTCTCAGAGGTTTCCAAACCAGGTGACAGCATCCATGTGACAAAGAGCAGGTCCTCTACGTGATCCTTCTGCTCTCTGTGTGCCTGGGCTGTGGACAGGAGCCCCAGGCTGGGGACAGGCACAAGACAACAATGCTCTGCTGGAGAAGGCACTCTGGCTCATGTCAACTAAATGAACCTGAGCTAATCACTTCAGCAGCCCTGGCAAAACTCAGGGTCTGCTGGGACACACTGGTTGTTCCAGCACATGGGGTGAAATGTGGGGCTGGCAACGTGGAGAGCACTAAGGCAATGGCAGGTCAATTCTAACTTCTTCCACCCTTCTCTGAGCTGAAGGGGCCACAAATTACGTTGACTCCTGGAGAAAGGAAAGGGGATGTTTCCAGTCACTGTCATTCAAGGCACAGCAAGTCCTGCAATTTCCTCCTACCAGCTACTGACTGACGTCCCAGTTGAATGATAGCCTCCCAAGCCATTAAACCTCTCCATGTGTTTACAAAGACTCCAAAATCCAGACTTTTAACTTCCATATTACTGACTTCCCATACTCTTTCCTTTATGCTTGTTTTGAAAGATTACATCAACTATTGCCCTCAGCGCTTTGTGCAAAATGCTGAATAGAAAGCTGGAAGTGCGAGGAGTAAATGTCCTGCAAAGGGCAGAGAATAAGTCTAAGGACGTGGGGGCAGGAGGCCAGACAGGCTGTTTGATCAAAGACCAAAGCACAGACCTCTGCAATGTGAAAGAAGGCACAAAAATAGGAGTTCCATCTTCAGCAGCAGACTTGTTTCCAGATGTATTGAGTGAAAGAGGGAAGAGAATGAGTCTTTGTCATTCCTCTATTTTCAAGGGAAAAGTCTTCAATTTAAAACTCCATAAAGAATTACAGAAATAGTAAAAGTAATTTATTCTTTAGGTACTCAAGCCTTTATTCACTTAACTTCAAGGCAGACTCTAAAGAGCTGAAAATGTTTTGGTTCTTTCACTTTGAGGACAAAAATATTTTAATTCCTTAAAATATGGAATGGGCATTTGCTTCTTCTAAGGTTCATATTTACAAAGCTATTGTATTTGGAATGCAAATCTTGAATTATTTCCTAATGCTGTCAGTACCCGAAGACATGTTTTATTTATAAATACAGCAGGACCGTTCGGTGCTCTGCAGTACCAATATGAGGAGGCAGAGATGGCTCAAAGCTTCTCAGCCATGAAGGCACATTTCAATTTTTTCACTTTGTGGAAGACAGACAACCCATCCTCCTTGGAAGCAGGAAAACTCAATCCTGTGGCAGTGGCAGCAAGCTTTAAGCAAAGGTGGCAAGAGGACAGAGCAGGGGGTAGAGGCTTAGAGGGGAGAGGCAGGCTGTGGGTGAGGGTCTCTCCTCCACATCTGACCCCCTCCTTTCCTTCCTACTGTGTGCCCTCAGTGTAGGCAGGGACCAAAGGCAGCGGCAGGAAGAGCAGGGGTTGCAAGCATGGCTCCCTTGGTGGTATATATATTATTAATATAATATAATAGTGTATATTCCACCTATTCTGCCCCGCTGCAATGCCAGCCCTGGAAGACTACACTGTTTGGCTGTAGCTCCCACACACAAGGGAAACGAGCAGTCAGAAAACATTCAAGTAACTTTCTCACCAAGCGCCAGAAAACAAAAGTCACCTCCCCAAAGACTGCCATGAAGAAAGTCATTAAAGAAATTACTATCCCATTTGGAGGCTAATTACTGTTTGGACAATTTTTTTTTTTCCTATGTGGAATGGAGTAGTTAGACCCACTGAAGCAAAATGTTACCTCCTCATTGTCCCCGAGGGAGCAAAAACGACATCTGAGAAACAGAAGTGAAGGGGAAAAAAAAAACCAAAAAAGATGTTAATGCTTTAACTTTAGAGATGGCCTGAGAATTTCCTGCCACGAAAATAGCGCAGAATGGCTCTGCCTGTCTCATGTATTAACAGCTTGCATATTTATGAGCAAAAGTTGATGTCTTCCCCAGACAGGAAGGCACTGAGCCACAGAGAGCGCAACACCACCTCATTTCTAAATCCAGTCAATTCCTGAAAGACAGGGCATAAATCTCCCCAAATTAGGAGAGCTGGAAGCGGCATTTCCTGCCCATCTCTCTCAGCTCCAGGCCCTTTTCTCAGCTCTGCTCAGCCTCTCCCAGCACAACAACTATAAAGCAAGCCAAGGGAGGCATCCAGAAGCTACAGCTTCAGCCCCCTGGGAGAAGGGCTCAGGTTGGACCTGCTGACCTCTGGAGGTCCTTCCAGCCAGTCTCACCCTGTGAATGCAAAACACAACATTTCTTATACCCCACCAGGCGCTGCCATCATTGCCTCAGCTCCCAGGCTCAGCAACACCACTGTTCAACACGGCTGTTTAACTGCCAGCTGCTGTACAGCTCTTTAAGTATTAATGATTTAAACAACACATTGGCAAACAAGCAGAGATGGGGAGACTGTGATTTGCACTCAGACGTATGCTACTCCTTCATTACCTTATCTTGTAGCTGTTTCCCAAACCTCCTCCTTTAAGCACAAATCAGAGTCTTCTCCAGCCCCACAGCTCATGCTGAGTTCACTCACCATTCCCTACCAGCAAGCTGTTCAGGTGACCCACAGAATACCAAACAGGACTGACCCATTCCTCAGGAGGAACAGTGAGGACCCCATTCATTTGGGCCCATCAAAGTAGGACTTACTACTGATCTGAGGAGAAATGCCTTTTACTCTTAATTTACCCCCTGCAGTAGCCAGGTCCATGCTCAAAGATGTTATCTCTGTTAAAAGCTCTCCATGGGCTAATGAAAACCACTGTAATATATTGATGATTTCTTTGTTTAATACTGTTTAAGATGCCCCTTTTTTTTTAATAAAAATGTTGTTAATTAACAGCAGTGAGGATTTTGCTCTTTTTTAACTGAGACACCTCTTAACGTACCAGCTGTACAGCTAGAACAAGGTGAGTCACCTCCCTAGCTGGGGGCAAGTAAGTGGAAAAAGTCTGGGCTTCTTTCCTGTGTGAAAATTTCATTCTCTTTAGGACAAAACATTCTCCAGGAAAACCAGAGCATGACCTTCCCCTTAACAGCTATCACGTCAGAGCAGACACCTCCAGGAACCAGAGCTTCAGAAGAAGAAACACCAGACCCTCAGAAAACGATGCTTTTGAAAGGGTTTGAAAGCAGGTGGTATAAAAAAAAAAAAAATAAAATAAAATTGGCAGCCTCTCAACTCACCACTCTCTTCTGCAACTTTGGCTCATGGGCTGAGGTTGCCTAAATCCCAGTGCAGCTTTGACAATGAGTCATTTTATGACAAACCCCAGGCTTCATTATCTGCCTCACCAAACCCCAGCCGGAGCTGGAGCAACACAGTGGCAACCTGCAAACTTTTTTTTAATAGGTCCTTATTGAGCATGCTCTTGTCTTGGCCTCCAGGCTTAAAGAGCTAAGGACTATGAGAGCAGCTGCAGCTGTGGCCTGGGATTTAAGAACACCCAAAGTGTTCTGCAAAGTCCCACTTGAGACTGGAATTGGAGCAGAGGTGAGAAAAAGAAGCAAAAAGAAAGCCACTGGTGGAACAACACCTGAGGTGCTAATATGAAGCAAAAATTGCTCCCAACACGGTGTTAAAGAGTTGCAGAGCCTTTCAAAAAAGCTATAGCAAAATCTTCCTTTAATTCTGGAGCTGAGAATCAGCAATTTAAATGAGCAAGGATCTTTGCCCCTTGCTCTGCTTTTGGGTCAGAGCAGAGCACAGGGACTGTCCCACGGGGAGGGAGATGCAGCGAAGAGTTTTGCCACTCTTGACGTACAGCACCCATCACTTCCACCACTCTTTGAGGAGATGAATGGCAAAAGCAGCCTCTGTTTATTCGGCAAACAGTGGCATCCAGAGGGACCCATCACAAAAAGCCCCTCACAGACAGACAAAGCTTTGATCTAAAGATGGAGGAGACACACCTTCACCTGCCTGGAGGCTCCCAGCATTTGCACACCCCAGACCTCCAGCATGCCAGAGCACACGAACCCCTCGCCAGGGCAGGACATGTCCCCAGAGACTATATCCCTGGTTTTGCATACCTCTTGCCAGGCTGCTGGCAAAGCACCTCCTGTGGGCACAGAGCCATAGCTGTAGTGCCACCGAACACCCTTTTGAGCCCATAAGCAGCTCCCTGGCCCAGGAGGATGCTCGGCTGGTGGCTGGTTCCCTCATGTAACACAACATGGAGAACATCACTTGCTACCACCCTGCACCAGTTCCCAAGCCCGCGCCTGCCGAGCGCAACTACCAGCAGCTTCATTCCCTCCCCAGCACACATGAGCAGAAATACTCTCTGCCCTCTCTCTGCCTCCCTCCCCCCCGTGCTGGGGGCCATGGAACCCTCCTCCCAAAGCACTTGCTGCTGTAAGCGAACAAAACAGCCCCTTCTGCAGGAAGACTGGGAAGTAAATGACCCCAGATATAATAAAGATCTTTACAGATATTCTCTAGTCAGCCAACCTGGCTTAACCTTTTCCTCAGCAGAACCCTCTCTACAACTCAGGGACTATTTTAACTGGGCTCATGAGATTGCTACAGTTTATGTTTTTTAAATATTGTCCATGCTGCCTGTCATTTTTACCTCGCCCTTGCCTAGCGAGGAGGGAACCCACTGGAACACATTGACCTCTTGTGCCAAGATTTGCATACAAGGTTTTTGTGAGGAAAAAGGCATTTTCTGCCTGTGAAATACTGTTTGCACTGTCATAGCCTTACAGCAGTTAGTTTGAACAGCTGGCAGGAAAGCTCCAAAGTGCTAAGCGCTGTACAAACACACAGTCCAGGTGTGCATCCATCCAGACTTCAGCACGGCCACGTAGCACCAGCAGGAAAAGCACCCAAGGGCTCACACCCTCTGTGTCCCGCAGAACAACCTGCTGCTCCGCTCCCAAGGGCTGCAGGAGCCAACACACAACGGGAATCAGCCGTCTCTAATGCCAGAGCCAACAGGGGCTTAAAATAAACCCAGTCCTGGGGCAGCACTATAATCCAGAGAGAGGACAGACAAAGCAGAAGTATCACTCATCTGATTTGCTTTGTGAAAACTAAAATTAAAGAAAACTGCAAATCTCTGAAACTTGGGGAGGGAGGGAAGAGCAGAGCAACAATTTTATGCTGGCTATTTCTAGCGGGAAGCGTGGGGAGGGGGGACTGTGACTCTATGTTGCACTGAAGGATAAACCTGCTCTCTCTAATCCAATTTACGCCTCAGCATGCACAGCACAAAACAGGCTCAGGAACAAAAGGAGTGGCAGTTCACAGGGCGGCAGGAACGCTCTGGAGGGTGCGGCGCTAAACGATAACTTAAGGGGTTATTGAATAGATTAGCAGGAACCGCAGAGAGAACACATTTGCATCTCTTTCAGCTGCTCCAGATCAGATGCGATAGCAGCCTCTGCTCACAGTCACTTAATTGTTCCAAGGTTGTTGAGGGGGGAAAAGTGTCTCTTTTTTGTACTGCAGAATTCTGGGAAGAGCCATGCTTGGCTTTAAGAGCCATCCAACATTAGGAAAAATTTTATTCAGTCTCATAAAGCTGCTGGACTTCTGCTTTGCTTCAGTAAAAGCTCAGTCTGTTCTCTTGCCTCTGCAGGGCAGGTGGGAGCTTCAGGCCTTTGCAGGGGGACAGACCCAGGCTACGGCTGCTTTTGGAGGTGGGTGTAGGCAGCTCCCACTCCAGACGATTACTCATGTTGCAGAATAGATTCTGCACGCCGGGAAGAGGGAAGGAGTGAGTTGTAATGCTGTGACAGCATCTGCCATGAGAAAACCAGCAGAGAAATGTGATCCTGGGCCACAGCTTTGCCAGGTGTGCCTCTGAGAAAGCTGTGCTTTGAGGGAAGTCAGCCCCAAGAAGTATGGATCTGCCCAAGAGAGGAGGTTCAGCTTACCAGGAACTCTGCTGCCAACATCGCTGTCACGCCCATCCGCTGGCTGGTCGCTCTGACAGCTCTCCGTGGCGCTGAAGGCAGTTCCCTGCTCACTGCCCAGGCTACTGTGGCTCCCTGAGAGGGCAGGGGAGTGGGTTCTCCCCAGCACCATGGCCTGGCTGGGTTCCCCAATAGGTGCTGCAGGGACACAACAGAGAGATGCTGCTGTGGGAGGGAGAAGTGGGTGCAGATGCTGGGCCGGGTCCTGAGAGACCAACAGCCACTCTGCTCCCATCCAGTCACCGCTCAGGAGCGGCGACAAAGCCCAGTTTCCATGCGCTGCTCCTAAAACAGCACTAGTGATTTCAGTGCTATGAAGTCAGGAGTGAGGACCTGGCTGGAGACATGCGGCCAGGAGCAGCTCCCAGCTGCAAGGACAGACCTTGAAAGGTTGCAGGCAACAGAGTAACCCCACCACCAGTCTAATCCACTGATACTATTCCACTGATAAAGGACCAGATCTTCACCTGGCACAGCTAAAGCCAGTGGGCTGCAGCCACATACAGCAGGCAAGCAGTTGAGCCAAAACCCACAGTACCAAGAACCAAACATTCAAGCATTTCCACTTGTCTCCCTCCAGCCACAAGGAATAGCGACGCCTCACCCAGTCCTGCTCGGTGCTTTCTGCCTCGTGAGCCTTTTGACCCCGCAGGTAAAGGTTTGTCATCCAGGCTGGAGGAACTGAACTCCGAGTCGCTCTCACTGTCACTAGAAACCACTGCAGAAAAGATCGGGGGGAGGAGAGGAGAGAGACAGTTATTCACAATGTTCATAACACTTACCAAAGAGGGTGCCAGATGGATCCAAATAAAACATGAACAAATGCTGACTTGCTGATCATGTTCTCCCTCTCCAAAAGGAGCCTTACCTGCAGTTTCCCCCACAGCTGTTCACTCTTCCTCTCAAACAGGGTGCGCTTTTACTTTTACACATTCCAGTGATGCCAGCACCTGAAGCAGATGCACACACCACTAGTGCTTCTCCTAAACCTGACTGGGACCATGGGGACCGTACCTCCCCTGCACCGCACTTTGCTGCCCAAAGCTAAGAGCCCTGCAGCGTGGCTGGCCTGGGAGCTGGGCTCTGCTCTTGCTGACCCCCGTGATGGCACAACAGCAAGCCCCCTCCTCATGCTGTTTGCTGTCTCCCATGTGGGAGCGACACAATAAGAGCATCCACTTTTGAGTAACGTGAGGAGAGGGGCTGGCTTTCTCCAAGACGCATTTCAGGTCATTCGGGGCCTCTGTGGAGGCTCCAGGATCTATGAGGAAAACACCAGATAAATACTAAGAACATCTAATATAAAACTCTGCAGTGATTACATGAAGAACTAGCGTTACTAGCTCATGGTTCATTCAGCAGACTCTCACCCCTATCAGCACAATGCCCAGAACTAAATTACTCCTATGCCCCCAAGGCTTAAAAGGCACAGGTCCCTCCTCTTCCTCAAGAAGACAGTTCCCTCATTTCAAGGCCACTTTTTTTCCTTCTTTCTCCCACCCCCAAATTCTGGCCCTAATCCTGCTGCTTTTCACCCTCCACAGTTTCCACAACATCTGAAGGAGCTTCATTTTACCAGGCACAACTTCCCAAATTGGCAAGTTGTTTCCACTTTACCATGCAATTATGCAAGTACCTCTCCTGCTTATACCACTGTAAAAGATACCTCGACTACCAGCTGCTCTGGATGAATTGAGAAAGGTGTTTTTCCAGCTACTGGGTTTTTGTAATGGCCTGATCTCAGAACAGAAGTGATGGGGCTGAGGAGGAAGGTAACAGGAAAACAGCTGTCTTTTGTTCGAGGGACTGTGCCTACAGCATTTCTCCATCTGATCAAGGCAGGCAGCAGCTCTTCCTGGCAGCTCAGAAACCATTTCAAAAAGCGGGTTACAATTCCTGGTAGAAAGTACAATACTGGCTCGTGTGGGAAATAGAGTAGGCAACAATGCAACCTGTAGCGTCTACTGTAGAAAAAGGAAGCCCCAACTATTTCTTTACATTCATCCATATGTATTTGTAAGCCCACATTCACACGAGAAATGAGTTCCTCCTCCTGCTACTGAACAAACCACTTTGCCCCTGCGCCGCGTTACTTGTGGTGCCCAACCTCATGGCGTTGCCAGGCACAAGAGGGATGTGGGTGCAGTGGCACAAGGTGATAACCGTGGAGGTAGCTGAAGGAGCTATCAGTTCACCTCCATATCAACCCTAAAATTCACTACATGCAGTTCTCAGAGCTATAAACCCTTTAACACTGCTCAGGGCAGGTAGACAGGCATTCCTCCCCTTGCACAGGCAAGCACAACCTGTCAAACATTTCTGCCAAGGATCTCAGCAGACATTCCTGTACATTCCTGTATTCAGGCAGTGATCTGTACTACATCAAATATTTTATTAAAAAAAAAAAAAAACCAAACCCCAACATTAATACCTAAAATAGCGCTTTTCTGGAGTTAACATCTCTGAGGATATTAAAGCTGGCTGCCAGTGTTATTGCAAAGTGTTATTGGAGTTGCCCTGGCAGGCAGCTCCCCACGCACACCACGCTGCTGAGAAGTGCTGCGCAAGGGGCAGGGGGCCCAGACCCCTCCTCACTGCCTGTGCAGCCCTTCCCCAGCCACCGGCTCCTCCTGCACCCCACATCCTTCCCCTCCTGCCACCATCAGAAATGGGATCTTTCACCTGCAGGGAAATGCACTGCAGAGCTGAGCCAGGAAGAAAGTGAAGCCCCATTAGTAGCAGAGGGGCTGTAGTTCTGGCTAAGAAAGAGCCCTCAAGGCAAAGGTCTGACTTTGGGCTTTGCTGTCTGCAAGACAACTTCACTACTTCCACAAAGCTCCATGGAAGAGGTGGGGATATATAGAAATACTGTTAATAACAACCCATACATACCAGGCTCTTTGCTACAAAATCCAAAGGTCAGCTCTGAAAATCATTTGGACCATCCCATTGCCCAATTTCCACGGCAAATGCACTCCTGCCCCCCTTGGTCATCATCCTTCTTTGGCCTCCTGAATTCATAAAAATCCATTGCTTTAGAACACCTCTTTCCTTCATGAATCCTTTAAAAATGCTGGAAGTCAGGATTTATTTGGAGAAGGCCCCAGTGAATCAGTGGAGGTGACTTTAGCTGCCTTCCCTTCTGCCACTCAGCAGTTCAGAGAGGACCAGCACAAGAGGAGGAAAATATTAATGACACAAAGGCACTCACACCATAGGAGCAGACCTGTCTGCTCTCATTTCCTCTGCTGCCAGTAAGAGTGTATTTTACCCACTGCACCAATGTTTCCCTTTAAGGTAATTTTTCTCCCAAAGCTCCCAGACCTTCTGCTGTCACTTTCCAGAGCCCAGAAGTCATAAATCTGGTGTTCCAGCAGTTGCTGATATATCAATAAGAGCCGTTGGACAGCTGTACTTTCAGAGAACGTAACAGATTTCTCCCTATCCATCTCCAGCTGACTGAAAAAAAAAAAAAAGCTCAGAGAAAAATATATGTGAAAATACAACTCGCAAGAAAAGCAGTATCCCCACAAGGAATGGGTCACTCATCAAGGGCTTGAACCCCTGCAGCTGCTGCCAGAGTCCATGATCCCTCCAACACGCAGTTCAACCTCTAAGCTGGAGGTATCGGAGCCTTGTGGCACGGAGAGCCACAGGGAGTGGTGGAGAGCTGCTGGGCTGCACTTAACTCTAGCAGCAGAGGATGTGGGGAGGCAATGCCAAGGCCAAGGGGAAAGGAGCACTTGGCTGGGGTTGAACTCTAATATTAAACGTGTGCATTTGGCACAGGCAGACCTGCGATGGGAACAGCCAGCCATGCTCCCTCCCACTGCCCATCACAGGGCAATGCTCAGTCCCTGCAAACATAAAGCTTGGCACTTCTTGCAGCTGCCAAAAATACAGAAAAAGCACATGGGGACACATGGGTGCCCTGCAGCAACAGCTCCAAAGAGCCACACGTGCTCAGTGCAGCCAAGATGCACTGGATGAGCCGGGAATGAGTGGCAACTCCCTTTCAGAAGCAGCACACGTGCTGCTTCAGTGCTGGACAAGCTTGTAGAAAAGCTAGATGACCTGGATGACCCCCTCAGTGGCTTGCAAAGCCCCAACATCTCCTCTCTGCTCCGTCACCCAGGGGTTTGGCCTCCAGACGCTGGGCAAACCCGCTGCATCCCGGCCCAGCCACTGCTCCTGTGCCTCCGACAGCACTGAGCCCAGCATGTCGCATTGCTTGGCAACAGGACTGTAGAACACATTGCAACAGGAGAAACCACCAGAGACCAAGCAGAGCAGCAGGCAGCCCTCATGCCAAACAGTGCAACAGCTCGGGGATCTCACTTCTTTTTTCCACTCAGAGGCTTTACTTTTTTTTGTTTTGTTCTTTTTTCCTGTAGAACTCAGAGTTCAGAGGAAGGAAAGCCCTGCTGCTCAATGCTCCCCACCCCCTGACAACCCCGTCCCGCCTGACCCAGTGCAGAAACCCACCCACATTCCACCACATGGAGCAGAGCTGCTCCCCAGCACAAGAAATATTACTGCTATTCTCCCCATGACAATACATTTGTGCCTTAACTAATAGCAGGGTTCCCATGGCAACTGCTTGTTTATTACAGAAAAACTAAAAGCGACGGCAAATCCCCGTGTCAGTCAGCACGAGAGAAATAATGGGTGTGTAAAAATAAAACTTCTTCCTGGTGGGTTTGGCTTTTCTTCCAAGTGGCCCATTCCCACAGTCCCTTGGTCCCCCTGCAGCACGAGCGGACGGTACCCAGGGCCTATCACTGTTCCCGTCCTTTTAAGGGCAGAAAAAGGGACATGAGGTTTGTCCCATCCCTGCTGAAAGGCAGCTCCTGTAAAAAGGAGGATGTCAAAAGGACAACCGTAGCTCCTCTCTCCCAAGCTCTCCAGAGGCTGTGCTGGGACATGGCTGTGTCTGTGTTGGTCCCACCTGACTTGAATTCCTTAACAGCTGAGAGGCGGCTCCTTCAGCATCTCAGGAAGCGAGTGGTGGCATTAGACACGGCTGGCCAAGATAACGGAAACCCCACCGAGAGCAGCCTGTCAGAGTCACACACGTTAAATGCCAGAGCTCATTCCTGAGAACATCCTGCCAAACAAGCAACAGGGCTTTACTCAGTGCCGAAAGGACGTGTTCAGATGAGGGAGTACGAGCTGTGAGGTGACAAATGCTATCAGCCAGGCAGAGGTAAGGCAGGCTGCCTCGCCAACCACAGCCTCGTAAAGCTCAGTCCGGGCCCAGTCACAGATTCATTCTGGCAATATCACAGCTACATCATCTCCACGGGGGAAGGCAGCTGCCCTGCACATTGCAGAGGTTTTGGGTGACAAACAGCAGAAATCCCAGTACTGGCAGATGAAAAGGAGTTGAACAGACGGGCAAGATGTACAAGCTCCCAGCTTCAGAGATGAATTGCAGCCCACAGTGCCCGTTGAAAACCGTCCAGAGGACAGGCAGCTTAACAGAAAAGGGCAACAAGGAAAGAAAGCACCAGAAAATAAAATCATAAATTAGCACTATCCAACCCGTAAAATAGCAACCAGCCAAAAATCAGAGCTAAGGGAGAAAGGCAGCTCACCACCCACATCAAAACCTACCAAAGGCCACTTTGCTATCTTCCACCTGCTCCTTTGCTATGCCTGCCCACATCTGGGGGGAAGCTTTCTCCCAAAACAAAACTCACCTAAAAAGCTGAATTAAAAAAGCTGGCCAACTCTGGGCCTACTACATTTGACTTGCAAGGTTTTCTGTATCATGTGAACAGAAAATACCTCATCAATGAGTTCCTCTGCTAAGACAAGTCCTTCCAAGCATCTCCTGGAGGGAAGCACAACCATCTATTGTTGATCTAATTTATCTTTAATTACAAAAGTTACAGTAGGGCTGGGAGTGCTGTCCTAGCTGGGTCCTGAAGAGGTTTGTAAACCCAACTCTCCCAAGTCCTCCTTATTAAAAGATTATTTTCCCCTGCACTACTGATAAGATCTATCTTGATGAGGAAGAGTGTATGCTGCTGGTTCGCTGAAGAGGTCTTCTCCAATTGAGGGGATCTAATAGCAAAAGACAGAAGGGGAGAGAGGCCAGACAGTTCTGCTAATCCACACCAGAAAGAAATTAACAGAAATCAAAGCAGACTGGCAGCAGCTTTAATTCTGCAGAATCCATCCACTGCTGTGCTAATGACCCTGAGTGCTCAGGTCCTCGATGCTGGGTTGTTTCCCCCCAGCTGGCTCTAGGCTCAGCTCTGGAGTGGGCACATGAACAACAATGGGGTGGGCAGATGGCACAGAGGGGGAAAAACAAGCCCTACAAGGCAGCACTGTGAATGGGATCTGACGTGGCAGTGATCCAAGATGCCACATGTGATACAACAGTCTACTTCAATCAAGGTCTACCTCAAAGAACAGGGATGTGAGTGCTGAAGCTTTAATAAATCTTCAGGCTTGTCAGTGCTTTGGCCCCAGCCCTGCACAGGGCTAAGTTAGTCAACAGCTTCTCTGAGATGCATTTAAAGAACAACTCAGCCTTGAGCTCTCCTTGCTACAAACCTCACCCACTCTCCAAGGCCTAGGGATGGAGCTTCACCCTTTGCAAATCTCACTGGCTCAGATGAGTCAGGTACAAAAGGACACAGCATCAGCTTGCTCCTACCCACTGACTATAGAAGAGTACCTCTGCTCTATTGCTCCAGGCCCCAGGAAGACCCTAGGGAGATGCCTGCAGCACAATTTCTAACCCAGCTCAAAACAACTTGAAGTATCTGCCCAGTGGTGCTTTATAGAGCAGCAGCAGAAGCAAGGAAAACGCAGCCCCAAGGAGGGAGGGAATGAGAGCAGCCTTTTGTCAGCCTTGGCTACACAACAATATCCATCAGTGGTACCATCCTATGCAGTTCAGCAGGAGGAGTTTTCTGAGCTGCAATCACAGACAGGTGTCTGCTTCACAGCTTGTCCTTCTCTTTTGACAGTCCCAGCAAAACAGTGGAGGCTGCAGGGAATGGAGGAAAGCAAGGATGGACCAAAGGACAGGGAGGACTCGGGCTAGTCTGGGCCACCAATGTGAACTTAAATAACAGTGAAACCTGAAAAACATACCATAGCATAAAAAATATCCAACACTGCCCACATGGGAAACACCACACCTTGTGGGTTATCCCTTACCTCTAACAGAAAGCCTTCCCTCTTAGCTGAATCCTGCTAGAAACAGTAGAAGCCAGGTCCTTCTCCCCACCTGCTTCCTGGGCATGGAGCAGACAACCAACCTTTTCCCCTGGCCCACGTGAAGGATCGGCTGGTCCCGACGCTCTCCGCCTCTGGCACGGCTGGCTCACTTAGCCAAGGCTGCGAGTGCAGCTCACTGGACTTGCTGCTGCTCTTCAAAGGTGTGATGTACTTGGGCAACCCTTTGTAGAACCACGCACCAGACCTCTTCCAAACCTGTTAAGAGACAGAGACACAGCACCTTAAGTCTGGGTTTTCACAGCAAAAGAGCATAGCCAGCACCAAACAAGCTCCCTGCCAGGCCCGGCCCAGCCACTCCCTCTGAGCTACCTTGACCCTATTCAAACACAGAGAGGGTTTAAGCCTTGCAGCTCACAGAGCCCAACAGTTCCCCTGCACTCTGCACCCCAAATTCCTCCCCACACACTGTCAGCCCAGCTTAACCTCCGTCTTCTTCCACCACTAAACAAAAGTATCACAAATTTGAATGAGCAACAGGCACAGATTGAAGGAGGAGCAGAGGGTGATCGTGCAAACCACAGAGCTTTACATTCTCTGGGTCAAGATTAAATGTTTCTCTGATGCCGTGCTCAAGTCAAACCCACATTCCCAGGCTTACTACAACGATATCGGGATGAAGTTCCCCGGCCTGCACTAAGCAGCAGGCAGTTCAGATTCCGCATCTATTGCTTCGCTGTTGGGAATGCACAAAAAGAAAAGCTTCCTGGAGAGAGCAGGCACGTGCCATGGGTGGCAACAGCCCCATGTACGTGCTTTGCTGAAGAGGAAAATAAGTCTTGCACTGGCTGGAGGGGCAACAAGTCTTGATAAGTGTCTCCTCCTGCACCAGGTCCCTCAGCCTGGCTTGCTTTGCTTCTGAGAGAGTCAAAGACCCACAGCAGCTGAGGGATGCAGGTGGCAATGCCAGGACAGCAGAAATGCCATCTCCTGTGGTACCAAATGACACAACATTGGCACTCATTTCACAGAGCAATTCAGGCTAAGCCAGATCATTTAACAAGTGTGCTTGAAAACCCCAGAACCAGAACACCACTCAGATAACCTGAACCTGCAGCAGGAAACTGACTGTGAGCACTAAACTGTAATATCTCCTGTAAGAACGCCCTCTACTCTCCAATTTGGTTTTAATGCAGCTTATGATGAAGGAGCTCTATTAACTATATTTAATATAAAGCCTACTGTAAGCCAGAGGAAAAGAAAAGGATGGCAGCTCAGACAAGGAGAAATGGCCTCTAAAAACCTAATTCTTTTGTGCCTTCCAGCAGTCTAATAATGAGCTAATGAGACAGCCAGGGCAAAAATAAGTTAATATAGTAAAAATATAATTTTCCATTTCATGCAGGGGGGTAGAAACTGCAATTCTGTTCAGAGTGAAGGAGATCACCAGTGTTTCTACTTCAATTTCCCCAAACATTTTGCATATAGTATCTCCATGATGGCAAGGGGTGCAAATGCAGACATCCCTAATTACAACACTAAGATTGCAATTTGCATTTAATGCTTAATCAAAGCTGAGGGCAGTGACAACACCTGGCATTCATGAGAAGTTCTTCTCATGCAGGCACAAAAAGCAGGACACCACCATCACCATTTCACTGAGGGGAGGAAATTTCTCAGCAGGTTGCCCAGTTCCTAGTCTAGAGCCATCAACAGAGAGAGCTAAAATCTCTCTTTTTGGGGTCTTGAAAGCCAAGTGAAAGCTCTCTGAATTCAGAGGGCAACTTGGGTCTATGCTTTTTAAAAGAAGAGCACCCAGCAGAAGACAGCAGAGCACTGCTGTGACCTGGGACATGTGTCAGTTACTGTCAGAGTGCAAGAGAGCAGCTCGTGTGCACCATGGCAGGATCTAGAAACCAGGATGTGAAAGCACACTGCAATTATACCAACATTTTCCTGCTGGGTAACAGCCCAGCAGGATGCTAAGTCTGCCATCCAAGCGAAAAGCTGTAAAGCCAATTCCCCAAAGAAGAGACGACTGCAAGTTCTCTTCTACAGAGGGGGCCTTGGCAGGCAGGACACTTTATAGCTCCTTCACCAGCATGCAAGCAGGCAAAACAGTGACCCAGCTAGTCAAGGCACAAGCTGACACAGCTCCTCCTGTCCTCTCTGCTAGCATGTAGGGACCACACAGCTTTGGTACAGCTTGTACAACATCACCCATCAGTTTAGCACAGAGACCCTTCCCTGCTATCCCTGCAAAACCAAGCATCAGGAAACGCAACACGTTTTTTAGATGCGGGACAGACGTCTCCACATGGAGCTTAACCCACTGCAATTCAGGTAAATATCTGGGATGGAGGGGTTTTTTGTTGGGCAAGCCCTTGTCATCCTTATCTCAGGAAGGCAGGAGGCCTCGGGCACAGCTGCACATGCAGGACCCAGCAGGACTGCTGCAGCCGCTGGGTTTGTACCCTGATCAGTGCCGTGCCTTGAGGAGGGCAGATTGCTCATCCCCTGCTGCACACTGGGTAGCTGGGGCACACATAGCTTCCCCGCACAAACTGCCAGGGAGGAAGCAAGCCTTTCTTACAGTCGTTCTCTGAACAGACCTTGCAACATCTGTAATTTAATTTGAAGCACTGAAGAGACCTATTATCTTCAGGCGAACTACAATTTAGGCACACCATAAAACCAATCAGACACAGCAAGGATTGCTGCAAGAAAAAGCTGGTCACCCCCACGTTTCTCACTACCCCACAGCAAGTCCAGTTATAGAAAGAGTTAATGCTGTAATACACCCAGCTCTGATGCAGTAATACTAGTATAAAATTGATTGTATGCATATATATGCACTTTAAATTGGTGCTTTTAACAAAGTTTGGTCTTAATACAGCAGCACTGAAATTGTTTTGAGATCAGCTCTAAAAAAGCTGCAGCAAGATGCTCTCCCCTGTATTAATTCAGTACCCCTGTTCCCCCCAGGTGAGCAGAGTGCCCCACCTGAAGCAGCTGCAGCTCACGTCCTGTTCTGCACATGGGCACACAGGTTAGTTTTAGCATCTTTGCATCAAAACAAATCGATGTTGCTGACTACTATTGATGATAGTTTCATTAACTGCAAGAGTGGCCCGACAGCAAAGTTCTTGTTTGATTTTAAATTAATAATTCTGTAACAGTGATTCAAGAATAAAACTCCTGTTTATTAGCAGGAGTCCGCTCTTTCCAAGGAGAAGAGTTTTGCTCCCACCAGTCCTGGTGGCACATATGGTGAAATCCTGAGTTTGGATGGAGCTGGAATTTCATCAGCAAGAGGGACAGCCAGCCACTGCCAGTCTCTTGCAACAACCCAATTTTAAGTAACATTGATCATCTCTTGCTCTGAGTGCTTGACAGAGCGGAGTACAGATCTGTATCTGCATTATCCCAGATAAGGATAGGGTAGCCCAGTGTGTGGTTCAGGACACAGCATCCACAGCATCTGGCCTTCTGTGCTCAAGCTGGACCAGCCAAACCCAAATCTGTGCTGAATCTTGATTTCCTTCAGGTTCCTGTCCTTCTGCCTCCTCTGAGACTTAAACTACCCTAAAGCAAAGTGGGGAAGGACACAAGGGAGAAGAGCAACTTTAGTAGACTCCTTTTTTTATTACCTCAAACCAATTTAATGGCCATGGCCATGACAAGTCCAGACAGCTCAATACCTTTCATAACCTTGATAATATTCCTATTAAAGTTGCATCAAGCCATCATTACAGCTACAGGCTGAGACAGTCAGAAGCAGATGTGTATTTTTATCTAACACATTCAAATGCAGCCTGTAGATGGGACCTAAAAGAGTATCACTAGGCCCTGGTGAAACATGTTACTGCTTAAACTTCTTCCTCCTCTTTCTCCTTCTCTGAACACACAAGTGTTCAAACAAGCGTCTAAACAAAGAAAACATTAGGACTTGCTGATGAATGGATGGGGTAACAGCTGAAGTATGATAAAAAAAACAGTTTCAGCCCGCCCAGAGTTTGCTTCATCAAGCCCCAAGTCCCCTCTACAGAGGTGCTTAGAAAGGATCTTTCCTGCAAAGCCACATTTACGATCTACCACCTACTGCTTGCCATAAAGTAGCTTGTTCTCATTCTGCAGCCCCCCCTCCTTTACAGCAGCCCAAACTGGGCTGTGCGAGAGGAAAACAGCTACCTTTAGCTTCCCATGCTGACACCGGCATCATTGGCTCAATCCCTTCAGCAGCCAAAAGGCGGGGGAGCAGGTTCCCGTGGGCTGCAATGCTTCATGAAGAGAAAGGCACCTGCAAATGCAAGCCCCCTGGGAGGACTTTCGTTGCCATTGCCCTCACGCAGCACATGCCCACACACTCACTTTGTCCCAGCTCTCCGCCATGGCTCTGGCACGCTGCAAACCACTGGCAAGGAGAAAGAGCAAGCGCTCTTCAGCTTCGTTATTTGCATTCATCTGCTTTTCCATAACACAGAGATTTCCAATTACATTATTTACAGCAATCTGTTGTCAACTCCCACATTCAGCACTTGAGGATGAAGAAAATTAAAAGGCAGTCAAATTGCTATTCGGAGCTTTGTTTCCGGAATAGCAAAATCTATCGCACCTCTGACCCCAACGGTTCTCAAGCTGCAACGGCTGCCAGCCTTCAACGATTTATCATTCCCCTCTCAATCAGGCCTCTTTTTTTCCCCCATGGCTCTATTCTAGAGGACACTATTTTGAGTCTAACCACTTGCTACCACCCCCCCAAAATAATATGGCAGGCTATTGATGAGTTCTTTGAATTGCAAACAGGTGCACATCACTTCGATTCAATCCAGAGTCACCCAAAATAAACACTCCCCTCCATCAGTACGGTATTTTGCCAAGAAATCATCATGCTAGGCAGGAATAACCCTGGGCTATGTTGGTTTATGGTGTTCAAAATGGTATGAATGTACATGTGAAAAGGGAAGCCCTGGGGGCAAAAGGGGAGGAGACAACTCCGTTCCTCCAGCGCAATAATCTTCTTCCTCTGCATGGTTTATTGTGATAAACCAAGAAACGCAGCCAGCCATGAAAATGCCGCTTAGTGAGGGAGAAGAAATTAAAGGGAAAGTGAAGCAGAGAGGGCAAATTAAAACTTTAACAGGTCCCTGATAGCTGACACTCTCTTTCATAGTCGATGGGGTTTAAAAAAAGCTATCTCTCCCCACCCTACTTAAACCGTTTTCATTATCGCTACAATTTTGGATGTGTCAATTCAAATGTAAATGTGCACGAACGTTTCCAAGAGGATTTTAATTACGATGATAGCATCGCTAATTATGGATATAAAAAAAAAAAATATATATATATATAAAGTGGTAATTCAGGAAGGTGCTTTGCAGAACCTGGTGGTATCAGTCAAAACAAGGCTGTGCAGGGAGTTAAACGGCTGGGCAGGGATTTGACAAAACGCAGCAGGTCCTATTTTCCCTTCAGGCCAGAGGTGACAGGCAGATTTCAGCCACGTGCAGCTAATTCAACATGGGCATTACTGCCCAAGCTGTTATTAAGCTCACGTGCTCTGCCAGAGGCCTGGCAGCAGATAATCATTCCAGCTGTACACATGCCCACCGCAGCTCCTCCCAGGCAGTTTTGCTCCTCTGACAGCCTCTGCAATAAACCCGTTTTGCTGGAGGACTTGCTCCCTTCCTGCCCAGCACTCTCATTCCTGCGCACACATCACTGCTCAAGTAGCCAGCAGGTTCACTCCAAACCTGTGGCCAACGTGGGATCAGCGTCAGGACTCCATGCACATGGAGAAACAGAACCATCCCAAGGAGGATCCACACTCGGTCTTCAGAAAGCCAACGCCAAGATGCAAAGCCAAGAAAGGCAATGCAGGACATGGAGAAGGGAAGAAGGAAGGGAGACTCTTGCCCTCGAAAGTGAATGCAAGCTTGACTGAATTTGTGTGCAGGAACAATAAAACATGATCCACACCCGCCTTAATTCCACCACCCTCAGAACACATTGCAAAAGAAAACACCCACAGAATCCTGGAAGAACAAAAGGGGGTTTTCAGTAGATGCTCGTGCAAACAGCTAGGACAAGTGGTGTTTCCAACAGGCCAGTTCTGGCATAAAGCAGATGAGATCTATCCTATTTCAGGAAGAAGAACATGACTTCGGATGCAGGGGTGTCTGCTGGTCCTTGGGGATGTTCTCTTTGCCAGTAGGAACATCCAGGCCACAGCAATTTCCTCCCAGCACCTCTCTCAGACAGCTCGGAGACCCTCACCCTGCATGTACACATCATGCTCAGCAGCTCGAGTGCTGCCAAACGCGCTGTTTTGCTTCTGGATGATTGGGACACAAGCAGCAGGCAGAATCCATTAATCACCTCCACTCTCCAGAAATAAGACAGTGTCAGAGCAACTTGTTCTTCATTGCTATGCAGCACAGCCTTCCCAGTGGAGGTTTTCAAGGAAACAGAAAGAAGCAAAGAACACTTCGGAATGGCTGAGGCTGGGATTCCCAAAGGATCTACAGGCATCAAACCTGCAAGTCCAACTGAAAAATTGATGCAAACAATACATTGTTACTTTGGTCTTCATTTTGACTCAGGCATACAGATGACTTAATCATACCTGAAGCCATCAAAGATTCTGTCCACGCAGAAGGGGGAAGACGACTACCACATCACTAAACTTACACTAGCTTAAATTAAGCCTATAGGGATAAATAATAACAAGGAAGATAGAGGGATGAAAGCTTTAGCATGTATGAACAAGGCTGCACAATTCTCCTGTTAGCTGGTGTACGTGAACATCCAACTCCACCATCCTGGCAGGCCACAAGACTCACGTGCTCGCTCAGCGCGTGGCAGAGGCTGAAAGGGACAATTACAGTCCTAGGCTCTTGTCCCAGTCAGATGACACCTATTAACTCCAGCCAACATCATTTAGTCCACCCAGGTTTCCGAATGACCTCCCTTTCTCACTTCAGTGCCTGACAGTCTCTCACTAACAGAGTTGAGAGCTTCATAAATATCATGCCCAAATAGCTTGAGCGGTGGTTCAGAAAATTACAGACAGCGATCAAAGCGCCGATGTGGAGGGAATCACTTGGCTTGGAAATACCACATCTCATCACACCTGCTGAGAGGGGCACTCCTGACCAGCATCCAATGCTCACCCACTACAGCCAGTCAAGTATTAGGGGCCTGAGCATGGCTCAACAAATTGGAAGGTGGTGCCAGAGCTCTGTGGCCTGGGACAAGCCTACTTTAACCATGTGCTTCATTGGCATGGGCTGAAGAACCACCTTGCTCAGTCACGCTGTGCATTGAGTAGGGGAGAGAAGGCTGGTATTGGCTTGTTACTGCATCACACAACCCAAAGTGCTTCAGTGGGTTCCTGAAGCTCCCCACCTGGACCTCAGGAAATAAAGCAGGGCTGACATCTATCCACATGCAGGTGAGAGACAGAAATGACAAAATTTGATCCCAAAGAGCAGACATCCATCTGCACTCATTGATAGTAAATATAACCTTCAGCAAAGAGCATGGCCAAATGGGTTTGGTCCAGAGCAGATGGCAATAAAAGACAGATCCAGATCACAGAAACAGATGGCAACAAGGAACTGGTTGTGCACACAAGCACTTAAAAGCAACCTGGTGATTTAGTGCATGCCCTGTAATATCACGACACCTGAACCAGCACTAGTACCAGCCATCAGCCCGAGGCCAAAAAGCCTCATCTCAGCCTCATCTCTTTCTCACACAGACTCTTAGGGAGGATCTGATCAAAGCCACTTTCCAAACATTTACTCTAATATTGCCTTAACTTCCTCACCTGGCTGACATACCTCGAGGCTTCTGCTAATTCTTAATGCTTCCCTGCCTTCCCCTAGAATAAAAGCAGAGGATGGGTGAAGACAGAGGGGATGTATGACTTGATGCCTGACTGCATGTCCACACTGTGACCATTCCAACCTTCTCCTGGTCAGGGCACCAGCAGCACTGCAAACAATAAAGGAGATAGACCTGAACTGATCTTAAAGAGAATAAAAAAAATAAAGATGAAGCTTAGGGCTGGGAGGTAAGATGAGCCTATTTTTTAGTTAGTCTAAGAGGGAAAGTTCCATCCATTTTCATTAGGGAAGCACTTTGGCCGTATCTCAGGTTTCCCAGAGAGAGCAAGCTCTGAAGGTTACTGTACCCTCTCACACTGGCCACACATAAGACTTACTGGACAGGTTAATCTTCTCTGTTCAGTGATCACCACTCTTCATTATTTTTATAAGAAATAGGAAAAAAGCCCAATTATACAGTGTGGGATGAGTAAAAAATACCAAAAGAACAGAATAAAAGAAATAAAGTCAATTTTAGTCCCACACCCATCTCACTGCAATACACAGAAAATATTCTGACCTGCCTCACTCTCCATTTTGGCACATACATTTGGAATTCCAAACATCCGGATGGTTCAGTGTATCTAACTATTAGCCATATTCAAGCAGCTAGAATGCCCTCTGCCTGCCCTACTCACGCCACTACTCAAAACTCAAAGGCCAGCAGTGTCCATGTAACCCTCATCTTACCTGAACACCAGCTTTGTAAATGCTCCCACACAACCAATCCTCTCCTAAGTAAAACCTAAGCAATGCTAAGTCTCCACTAGTATAAAAAAATTCCAGCATCTCCAGCACCTGCACAAATGCTCTCACTACACTCCAAAAATTGATTTAGCAGAGCACCCAGGTTTCACAGTTGGTTGCAGTGGTCAGAAATAGCTGCACTGGATTGATGTTCAAGGACCACAAGCAAAAGCCCAAAATAAATTGATGAGAAAAAGTGAAAATCTTCCTGTAATCGCAGAACAAATTCACTGACTTCACTGTAGAGCAGCGAGCCCTGATGTTGCTGGATGCTGGCTGGCAGACAAGAATTGAGGCAGGCCATTACTTTTTTTGCAGTGTAAAGTCAACGATGAAGGCTGTAAAAATTTAGAGACCTACATTAGAAGTCTCACACACTGGCAAGTTATGGGATTTTGCAGGCAGGGAGGAAAACAGACTTAAAAGCTGCAATCCAAGTTATTTTTAGAGGGACAAATACTGCAGCTATGCTCTAGATCTCTCCAGCTGTATTAAAGAACCAGCGTTAGCCAAGTTTATTTGCCACAGAACTAGGAGGGAGAGTGTAGCAGCAAAATACAACAGTGTCTTTATTACTGTACCTAGAAAAGTTCCACAAAGCCATACAGGCTGCAGGTGCTGGTGTGGGTTTTTTTTTTCCCCTCCACCCCATTATAAACCAAAGTTTCCACCACTGTATGTATGCACTGAGCCTGCCTGGCCTCCAGCCAAGCCCCCCAAACCCCATTCCCAAGCTCCCCTCCCAGTGCCCAGGCAAAGGGAAGAGTCAACGTACACTCAGCACAGACTTGGTGCAGGTGGGTGAAACATTGCTGAACCCCATTTCTCCACAGTTGTATTTTACCTCTCTCTGTTCACTGCAGATCTTGCACAACCAAAGAGGACGTTTCTGGGCTCCACAGGTTTCTATTCCACACTTGGTGCAAACTTTCTGAAGCAAGGAGAGAGGGGAAAAAAAAAAAAAAAAAAAAAAGATGGCATTAGCGACTCCCCGCAGCCATACAGACCTTGGGAGAGAGAAGAGAGAGAAGCATCTGCCCAACAGTTCTGTTTGCTTTCCTTAAAAACCTAAACATGGCACAATTTTCTTATTTAACCTGGAGAACGACTGATCGCAGAAAGATGCTTCAGGTGTAGATGGACGTGAGACAAAGGCAAATCTATAGCCCAGTTCTAGACTCCAGGGTGAGAAAAGACCTGGACAGGGCAAATCAAACCCCATGACCAACAGACATATTTTCAGAGCAGATTTTTCATTCCTCTAAATCCTAAAGCCTAATCACTGTGGCACGGAAAGCAGCTGTAACCGAGTACTAAATGAGAGCAAGTTTGTGCAAGACTGGAAATTCTCTCCTCCCTTGTCTCACACACAGAGTCTTAAACCCCGTGGCTTCCCCTCCATTTCAGCACACACTCGGCAGCTATTGATTTGTGGCTGCTTAGGAAGCGGGCACGACCATGCCTACACGCACATTTCCTGAGCAGAATGCTTGATAGCACCACACGGCCTCTGTTGCTGCACAAGGGAACTTTTCATGTCTCCGCTGGCATTACAAGCCATTTACAACCTGAATCACCTAATATTATATAATGAAGCTGATGTGTATCAGCTTGGCTTACAGCTTGAATGAGAAAGTGGATGAATTCTTTGATCCTCACAGAGCAAAAGCCACTCGCAAGAGGGCCCTGGAGAGCAAAACCTCGCCGAGAGAGACATGTGAATTTAATCTCCCCAGCTAAGGTTTTACATATCCCCCTACCCAGGCTGCTCCTCCTGTGAGCCAGGAGAACTGTGTCCAAGGACGAAAGGCTCAGTAGCTTGCTTAGCCCTCAGTGCCCACGCCTGGAGAAGAAGAGTGGCAGATCCATGGTACCTGAGGGCAATGACTTCATTGTATGAATAAATGCACCCAACTATTTTGGTCAGTGTAGACCTGAGGCAGGTCTGTCCCTGCTTCATGCTGTACAGAAAGCAGCTCCACAATGGTTGGTGCTCGTCTCCCATCTCTCTGTTCCTGTCCTTGTCTCATCCTCCCAGGGAAATAAGGAACAATCCATTGGGTTTGGTGCATCAATGCTCAACATGGTGCTACCCAAGTCAAGGAGGACTGCAGATGCAATCAGCGGACACCACCTGAACCACCCCAAATTCTCCCTCCCTCAAACCAAAATCTGAGGGAGCAACACAGTCTTAAATACCCTCAAAGATCCCAATCCCCACAAGTATAGCACATTCAAACACTCCCTCTAGTGGAAGTTTCCCAGCAATTGTATTCCTAGCAATAAATTCTGAACGTTCCAATATAAACCAGGGCTTTCCTCCTCCCCTTCTCTGCGACTAGCTGGAAAATTGAGCATCACTCACAACACCTCAGAAGAAAGACATAAAAATCAAGGACATTGAGCATAGCCCCATTCCTCATTAAATACAAGATAAAGCACCTTCTTCTCCTGCTTATACTTCACCTGTTACACATGATACTGATACCCTCTGCATGGCAAATGACACATTATGCTTTGTCTAGCTATTGCTATGTTAACACATCTGAATGTGCATACATCTTTGTCTTGCCATAATGCATTTATTTCTAAGATAATAAAAACTAATATTAAAAACATTTTTCATAAACCAGAAAGTGGCACTTAGAAAATCCATCAGGCTACAAGAAATATAGAAACTCTATTCAGCAGAAGGGCCTTGCTGAAGTTCTTTTGCTACGTTTCAGATGCATCATTACAACAATTCCTGTTATTGAATTAAACAGGCTGCAATGAGATGGTAACAGAGCAATGCTAGCAAGAAAAATATGAACTTTAAAAATCCATAATTCCCTGACAAGTCATTGCTTATAGCACGCAGCACTACACGAGTGATGGATATCCCCGAACTAGTGGGAACAAGCTTAAAGTAACAGTCCACTCTGCTCTCTAGAAGGGTTGGCTCTTCCCTGAGTTCACTCCACAATATTAAAAAGCGGCAAGGGGAGAGGCCCAGGGCACCCACTCAGCATCTCCCTGAGCTTGCACATGGCTGAAAAGTGCAGCCAAGCTGAAAGCAGCTGCAAAATGCACACTGGAAAAGTAGGGTCTCACCTGAAATCAACCTGGATTCGAATGCTCCTGAACTGTCTAACAGATTCGAGACATAAGAATAAGAGACAAAGAATAACCATAAAAAAAAAAAACCCAAACAGCCCTTCTCTGGGGTTTTCTGGCCATGGCCTTCCCAAAGCCTCACTAGCTGGGGGATTATTACCTGCAACTGGAAATGAACAGGGCATGGAAGGCTCTGAATCAACTTTTGCCTCCTCATTAGTGTACGGGGCCCACAGGAAGAAGGTTACAAAGCACTGTGGCAATATGACCTAGCTGGCTTGGAACAAGGTGAGAGCAGAATCGCCAAAGGAAGAAGGCAAGAATACAGTACATCCTGTTATTCCACATGCTGGAAATGCAGGAAACAGCTAGCCGTCTCCTGTCTGCTTTTATTCTCCACAGACACATGTGCACAGAGTACATGCTCCTCTCCAAGAAAGCTGCCCTGTATGTCCCATTCAAACCAGACCTTTCACTTCTTAGTACCTTACTGCTGCTTCCTTCCCCACTCCCTCCTAAAAACCTACTTTCTCCCTGACTTAGGGCCCAGATGTTCAAAGATTTGTGTTTACTTTCCCAGCTGCTGTCTTACAAACAATCTTCTGCATAATCCCTGCCTCAGTCAAGCTACTTCTGCAAACTGGGTCCAGTGGAGAAACGCACTCGACAGCAACGGCAGCTCCCTGCCCAGTGAGCATGTATGGAGAAATGCTGGGACCTCAGTTCTGACTGCAAGGGGCACCCACCTCCTTTCTTCTCTCTCTTACAAGAGCGCTACACCCAGCGATACTGCAGCCAACTGTGGACCAGTACAGGCCAAGCCTGGCAGCCTGCTCTGCATGAGAATTGTATCTCACAAACTCCAGCAGTGCCAGCATGAAAGGTTCTCCATCATGGCCTGCATGGCTGCTTAAACACAGAGGTCCCAAAATCCACCACTCCACAGTAATAGAGCAGATTTTATCCAGTGCTGTCCTGTGGGCTCCACTGGACATCTCTTCAGAGACAGGGTGGGTGACATCAGCAACTCCTTGGCTCTGGTACTCACCAGGAACAGAGTCAGCACAGGTTGCTCCCTTCCACCCTGCCACCAGGAAGTAAAAAACACTCCTGCACCCAGCAGGTACCTTCACCTCTCACTCCCCAAGCAACACGCTGAGGCAATGTCACTTACAGAGGTATCTCCCCAGGGAAAGATGGGCTTCAAGTGCAGGCAAAACAGCCTCCCAGCAGAGGGAGGATAAGGTGGTTGCCTTGGAGATCATCATCTCCACAGCAATACACATTAACCCCTTGGCTGCAGAGTCTAGACAAGCAACTGTCATCCCCCAAGCAGCAGTCCCCCTGCAAACTGATGCTGCCTTTCCAACAGCACCCATCCAGTCCTGCCAGCAACACACACAAACGCAGGCAGTCACTGATGCACAGGCAAGTTTATGTATCAGGGTTGGAAATCTTACACCAGTTTGGAACTTGAAGATGGATTTGAGTGCTCTGAAGAGAGGCGTTACTGGAGGGTCTAAGGGCAGACCTTCCAGTAAATAACAGTGAAGCACACAAAACCTTCTATGAGTTGCCTCCGATGGCCATACATTTCTGCCCCTTCTTCCACTCTGCAAACCCAGTGGCAGATGCAGAGAGGGCTGATATACCCCATCTCAGCACTAAGCACAGTTTAGGCACTTTAGGATCATGAGAAATAAGATAACCAGGGTGCAAGAGAAAACGTGATGGTATGACAGCACTGACCTAGGCAAGTCGGGGTAAGGTAAATTAACTCAGCAGAGCAATTTAGCTTCCAAGAGGACTGGTAGCCTTTCCTAGACAGATCTGCTACCAGGAACAGGCAGAAACCTGTGTGACCAAACCCACCTTTTTGCAATCTTGACAAAAGACCGATGTGCTACCCAGCAGCCCAAGCAGTTCACCACAGAGCAGGCACTGTGAGAGGCCGTTCCCCATCGTATTCTTTCTCATGTTCTCCAGCCGCTCCACCAGGCGCCTGCGGGGGAAGAGGCAGAGCAGAGGTCACAGCACTCACCTTGAAAATCAAAGACCATGGTACTGAGGCATGCGGAAAACCTGCAGACGTGCTGGGACCGTATGTACTTTCACTTCAGTCTTTGCACTCTTTTGCACGGTTTCCTATGAGCTGGCTCTCGAGTCTTCAGGGAATACAAACCCCTGTAAGTTCACCTACCAAAGCTCATCCAGTCCAGAATAATCAAAACTGTAAATACCACTGAGAGGCCTGATTCAGCTACTGGGCACAGGGCAGATGGCTCACAAGAAGGGATTGGTACTGCACTCTTCAGGAGCTCAGTATCACTGGGGCCACACAGCCTGAGCATGATGATTTCCTGGCTGTAGAGCTTTTAGTGCTCAGATTGGGGCAAGTCAGACTGCACCAAGAAAGCACAGAAGAGTTAGACTTGGCAAGCCCTGCTCCATTTTTACATATAATCCCTGAAAAGCAGCCCTGCAAGCACACGGCTTGCCCACATTAGAAGCAGGAAGGCCAGACTGAAGCCATCAGACCAGAATGAGCCTGGCTGCAGCTCAGGAATGCCAGTAACTGCTGCCTGCTTCATTCAACAGCACACTTGGAAGACAGAAAGCACACATTTATGTACGATGTCCATAGCAGCAGGGCTAGGAAAGGGAAGGAAGGCGGGATAGGCAATTAGGATGCAGGATGTGGAGAGCATGCAGAGCAAGGCTGCTGTCATGAAATCACTGCTTGGCAATTCTCAGCCATCCATTTGTAGATGGGGATGATAACAGCCAGGCCATTTATCAGAAGCAGCAACCAGCCACAGCCATGCGCCTGCGTGCAGCTCAGGGAGGTAACACAATCCTGCTACACACACAACCCCACTCTCATTAGTCCCAACAACCAAATCCCAAACTGAGAGCAAGATAAGGTCTATTTGAAAGAGGTACTGCCTATGGTGATGATGTCAGACAGCACAGCCAGGCTGAGCCATCATTACTGGATTTACAATCCTTGACTTCTGCACAAGAGAACTCCCAGGAGTTAACAAAGGCATTTCAGAGAACGTTTCAGCACGGGAACAGCAAAGCTCTTACTTTCTGCAACAACCACAGAGGAATGACAGGTCCCTCAGAGTCTCTGGCTGCTTCTGCGGCTGCTGAGGTCTCCTATATATCACACAAACATCACTGTTCTCAGTAGCACTCACTAACGTGCATTGCACAGGAACAGAGCAAAGCACAGGGGCAAGAGGCTGGGCCTGCTGGACACAGGCTGGGAGTCACAGGGGTTTCCCCTCTCACAAACACAAAGCACTGCTGGGAAATGCTGCAAGACCACTGAACTCCCCAGTTTTAAAGGCAGTCAGCGTAGGATGACCACAGACAGCTGAAGCCAGACCTCCAGCAGGACTGAAAGCAAATGGAAATCTGAAGCAGCAAAAGGGTGCCTGTAAATTAAATAATTCAAGGCAGCAAACCCCTTCCAGAGGGCTCAGCCAACTAGAACATAAACTCATTCACTGCTCCAGGCAAAATCCCAGGGGGCTCTGGCAGACAAGGGAAAACCTAACTGGGCTGCCAGCAGCAGTTTCTAAGCCTGCTGACCACTAACAGCGGGTGCAGCTGCACAACTCGGCATCTTCCCCAGCCTCTTCCAGAGCCACTGGGGCAGCTGCCTGGGAGGCAGGCTGCATTTCCCAGGGACTGTGTCAGTGGCTGCAACCACAACAAGCGCCAAGGCTCAAAGGCGGCACAAGAAGGGTTTGAGGCATGGCGAGAAGGAAAACATCACATCCTTCCCAATATTCATCACCTCCAGACAAGCAACATGGGAGGGGAAAATAACTGACCTAAGAGACGCTCTGACTGATGGAGGCTGAGCTCAGGCAGCCGGGAGAGCCACTCCTCTGTCTGCGCTGACCTTTCCTTCTGAGGGAAGGGGACAAATGAATGTGACTGTACCCGATGCGCTGCTGCTCGATGATGTCCAATTTCTCCGCCTTGCGGATGACTTCCAGAATGACCTCAAGTTCCTGCGGGCTCAGAGCCTGCATCTTCCTCTGCTTCTCAGTCTGGAACGTGTGCACCGACCAGCCCGTCTGGAGCCTGTGGGAGGAGGTGGAGGGCAGAATTAAGCTGTGAAAGGAAAGCACAAAACCCCTGCCCTGCCCCAGAGGCCAAACCTGCCAGGCACACAGAGCCTGCATCAGCCTTCCATCGGAGAAGTCAGTTACCTGGCTAACACCCTTGCTGCACTGTCTCTCCCTACCCTCTCATTTCCCTTCTGCTCCAATTTGTATTTTACCTCTCTATGTCCTCACCCCTGTTTGGCTCTGCCCATAAAGAAAACAAGTGCACTGAGGCCTGTTTATCCTGGGGATACCCTTGCAGAAATAGGTGCAGATGCCAGGCACCACAAACGCGAACAGCAGACTCCCGAACAAAGGGATTACCTGCACCCTCCTTCCTCCAGAAGGCACGTTTCTAAGGTCCCCAGCTCAAATACATAAGTCACCAGGCACACTTGAAAATGAAAATTTGGCAACTTCCTCCCTTGGTCTAACCCAGGCTTGCATGAGAATTTTAGCAAGCCACTTGCACCCATGCCTCTCATACGGCAGGTGATAATTCTCCTTAGCTCACTTGGGGACAGGCAGGAGCTTTCACAGCTCAATTAATTACCATTCAGTAGGGGTTTAGAGGTCATTGGATAAAGTCACAGCTGCTAGCAGAATGCAGGGTACCACCAGACACAGCTGTCTTAACGATGTCTTCAGGTGAAGGTTGGAGAAGTGGCAGTGGTATGCACTGTTCACACTCAGGCAGTCCCCTCAGAGACAAGGTGACCTCCTATTTTCTAATGCTCTGCAGCAGGCTGACCCCGGAGGTTCAGAGAAGAGCAGAGGTGGCAGTGGCAGAGTACTGGCCACCAGAGAAGGAAAGCAAGAAACAAATGCAATTCTGGTGCTTGACTCATCTCCATCCATTTTGTCTTTACGTTACACAGTAATTTAAGTTCAGGGGAAAATGAGATCAAATGACAACTCTTTTCACTGGTTCCCAGTGACAGGACAAGGGGCAATGGGCACAAGCTGGAACACAGGAAGTTCCATTCATATATGAGAAAAAACTTCTTTAGGGTGAGCGTGACAGCACTGGAACAGGCTGCCCAGGGATGTTGTAGAGTCCCCTTCCGGAGATTTTCAAGACCCACCTGGATGCAGTCCAGAGTGACATGCTCTGGGCAATTCTGCTTTAGCAGGGGAGTTGGACTGGATGATCTCTAGAGGTCCCTTCCAACTCTGACAACTCTGTAATTCCGTTAAAAGAGTGCTGGCAGCTGGGCGATGCTATCAATTACATTTAGGGTGCTGCAGAGATATTAGCTTGCCTCCAAACCCTTCCTTTCACCCAGGGGAGGGATGGTGGGATGGACTCCCACCACATACCAGCCATGCTGCAAACTCCACTGCAGGCCAGCAGCTCTAAGCAGCAGCCAAGCACTGAGTCCCGTCTTAGCAGGCTCCTGTCCCACCCAAGCAGCTCACTTCTATGGTACAGAAGGGACTGCATGAGAGGCAAACTCCTGCCTCCCAGTCAGGCTCTAGATAAGGCTGGTGGTCAGTGCTCCACAGAGATCCTAGGAAACCATTCAGGCCAGAGCTGAGGATGGAAGGAGAACAGGGGGGTGGCGAGGACTCACTTGGCGCGCAGTGCCAGCTGCCGGTCATTGGGGCACACCCACTGGCCTTTCCCACTGCCAAAAATCGTGTCAGCCATGGCACCAGCCTGGGGAGGAGAGGCAAGGATCACACCTGTAAGAAGCAAAAACCAATGCTGAGCACAGCTGCCACCTCACCCTCAAGAAAGCACGGGGTAATGCTTGGCACAGCCTACTGAATTATCCCAAAGGGCCACTCTTCTGGCAAGCAAAACAAAGGCGATCTGCTGGCGTCGCACACCGTGGAAGTAGACAGATTCTCACCCACAGACAGCGATAAAAAACATACCATCATCTCATAAAACATAAGCCAATAAATACCTTCAAACACCTTGAAGAGGAGGCTGGAAGTTTAGATTTTATGGTACTCTGACAAAAGCCAGAGACTCTTTGTCAGTTCTGATTTTTCAGTTTGAACTAGAGAAAAGCGTTGTTTGTAAGAACAATCTCTGCCCCATCACTTCCAGAGCCACAACGCTGCAGAACTGACAAAGACAGCTACTCTAAAGGACACAGAGAAGCTAGAGTTGCTTTTTCTTTTAACCTTTCAATGGGGTAACAAACAAAAACCCACGCAACAATCAGCATGAATAGTGGCAAGTCATTTCGTTCATTAAAACTGCCTCCATAATAGCCTGATATTTATAACTACAGCCTACAATAGAAACTTGTTTGCATTCTCTGATGTTTAAGACAGCACCTCTTGCAGCACGTCTCCTACTGCAGCTCCTGTAACCAGCATGGTCACACTGATGATTCCTTGTGCTCAATGACAATTTCACCATGCACTGATCAGTAAAGGCAGCAAGAGCCAACTTCCAAGTGGCTCACGGGAGAAACACATTCCCAAAAGAGACTTTGCAGCTAAGCAGTTCCGAGTCCTACCAGCAGCTCAGATGAATGGAAAGCACCAAGAGACAGACACAGCCAAAAAAATTCAGTGGCAGCAAAACTGGTCTTGATTTATCGAGCTTTTCTCCAGATGGATTTGCTCTCCAGCAGAGCAAGTATCTCACGAGCCCTAATGCATAAGTTTCCAGGTACTAATACTTACCCTTCCCAGAACAGACACTCGCCAGCTTTGAAACTGGCATACCTGCTGGGCAGAGATAACGTGTTTAATGCTGGTTGGCAAACACAAAATCAGATACAATAGCAGGCAAGGATATCACCTGCCAGCTGTGCAGTAGTTCCCAAGAAAACACATGTTCCAGTCTCAATCCACAGCACATTCACCCCACCAGTGCCTGTGCTTCAGTGTGCTGCACCTACGTTTGCTATCTGCTGCTTGACACACAGAGCTTTTTGCTTCTGTGCCAGGCACAGAGGCATCACAGGCTGCATGACCTTGGCCCTCTTACACAGGCAGGCACGCAGTTTGTGCAGATTGATCTCTCCTTCCCCAGGCTGAGCTCACATGTGCCACACATCGCACTCACCGCCCCCCAGCATGGAAACACTAACCCATGTTAGGGAACTGACAGCTCTCTCTTGCAAACCACACCTCAGCCTTGAGAGACAGAAGGGTTACAAGCAACAAACTGGTTCTCCCCCCACCTCCGACCATCAAATTTCTGGAGAGAGTCTGAAAACTCAGTGCTTACAACAGGCAGGAGAGAAGAGGAGGAATTCCACAGAAAGCACAAATTTCTTTCAGTACAGTGGGACAGGTGTGTAAGAAGGGTGGAGGCTCCTATAATTAAGTATAATGCTCACCAGCACAGTCTGTACAACAAAGCAAGGCAGGGAGGAGATGGGAGGCTGCAAGAAAGGTTCAGCAGAGAAAGAGGGCTGAGACAGGCAGGACAGACAGAAGTATCACACCCAATTTTTTTAAGCCTCTACAACATTAGTTAAGGTGATCACTTTTGAGAGGAATCATCCCTAGAAGAAATCCACGAACCCTGGCATCTTCAATTTACCAGTTACTTTCCCTACTCTGCTCAGCCCTACACAAGCTGTGGGTTTGCATTTCCATTTTGTCCCAGAGCACCTCCTGCTCTTTTCATCTTCACGATCTCAAGCGAGGAGAGAACAGTCCCCACACACGTCCCACAGCAGCTCACACACAGGGGAGCAATCAAGCATTAACAGCAGAAGAATACAAAGGCGCCCACCCCCGGGCCAGGGTTAGAAGCAGAGAAGCCAGAATTTCACACAGAATGGCTGATCTGGGATTTTCCAGAGATTTTTCCAAGCCTGTGATGTGTTGCTACAGGATACACACATACATGCAGCTCCCTACACAGATGCATATATTAAATTACTCTTCAGATATACCACATATTCTTCCCTCCCACTCGCACACACCTGAAGAATAGCACAACCCACACACTCAATGTCCACTGGTGAGGCTGAATGCACACAGGCACACCGATGTGACCAGCACTTGGCAGCTGTAGGACGTTTAGCATAAAAGCTAGAGCTGAGAGATGAGCCCCATACCATGGTCAGGGCATTGCCAGCAGCTGTGCTTTCAGGGTGGAAAGCAGAGCTGAATACATCTGCCCCTCCTCTGCAGAGCTTTATCTGCTCTAACAGAGCTGAAGTAAAGTCAGAATAGAGCACATCAGCTAAGCATTTTTCTCGGGAGAGACCTAAATACATTCTCCAGCCTCATACCACAATGCGCTTTTCTCAGCATGACTGAACAAAAACAAGCAATGTCATGCTCTTTTGCCTCTTGTTACTCAGCATATGCTTTCTGTTCTCCACCATTCCCCGAGCAGCATCTGCAAACAGAGAAGGAAAACAAAACACGGCCCAGAGATCCATTATATCCCAAAACAGTCTTCAGGTAGATTATTCTCTAAAATATTTACAGGAGCATTTTCTTGTGGCAGCATTGGGTATCTGCTGCTCCTTCTGATGTAAACTGGCATTGCAGGTGGATTTGCACTTTTGCCTCTGAAAAAAGCCTGGCGTGGTTTGACAACTACCTCAGAGAAGGAAACAAGAAGGACACGGGACTGCAGGTCACAGTCTGCTGGGGCAGAAACAGGAGCATTAGCGGGACTGGAGGCAAAGGAATATCTTGCATGGCCACAGGAACAATGCCAGAGAAATGGTACCAGTATCTGGAAGGCGTGAAGCATCGTCCCTCTTATCTCTGTACAGGACAAGAAGTACGGTGGAATCAGCCTAATCAGAAACACTTAAGATATCAAAACCACGCCAGCCAGGGGAGTCATTTCTACGGGCTGTGGTGAAACACCCCTCTCTCGTGGTTAGCCTCTGCTCTCTCAAAAATACTCCTTAGCACCTACCCCACCGAACCAACCCCTCCCCGTTCCTCCACTCTTCTCAACAAGCTAACAAAGGGCAGAAGCAGCCAGTCTCCAGCAGTGAGAAAGCAAGAGAAATTCACAGCTCTTGGCTGTCAAGTACACTGCATACAGAATAAAGAGGAAGCACAAGTACCTAGTGTTAAAGAAAGAAAACTTCCCACTCCAAGATTCTGCTTTTTACTTGAATTAAGAATTAAAAGGGAGTTCTTATCGATACTCTATGACCTGCTTTAAAAACCCTCCACCTGTTTGTTCCTTTCCTGTGATGAAGGAAGTCATGTGAAACAAAACCTCATTAAATCTGAGTCCACCTGGCTGCCCTTGGAACAGAAGCTCAGGGGAGCTCTGCAAGGAATGAGCACTGCCCCACAGCAAGTCAACCCTTTGCGTGGCACCAGGAGCATTTTGGAGGATGCATAACTGAGCACATCTCTCCCTGCAGCTCTGTTGTTGTGCTGCTTCTGCTATTTCTATGATGAGACTTGGACTCTACAGCCAGAAAGCAAGGCACCTGAGAATACGCCTTCAGTCTGCAAAGGAGAAGTCTTCTGGCAGGGTCTGAGAGAAGGGAACAGCAGCAGGGTCATGCTGCTGACTTGGTCCCACATCTCTGCAGGGCGAACACAAGACAGCAAAGAGAGCAGGAACTTTCCCACTGGTCAGCTCCCACTTGGCCTGGAGGATGAAGGTGGGCTGCAGCTGGCATAGGCTGGGTAGAGGTGAACATCCTTCCACGTCACCCCACCAAGCCGCACAGCTGCGGATCCTGTAGCAGGCACACCTTCCCTAAGAAGCAGCAGAATAGTAGCAGGAGGTGTTCCTAGGTGTACTCCTGATCCGTGTTCCAACAACCAGCATATTTGGTACCAACTACAATTTGTGTCTGGGATGGCAGAATGTTGCCATGTCAGCACGTCCCAGAGCTAGCCCTGGCTGACAACAGTACACAGCCACAGCCCTTTGTCATGATGCTCTTCAAAGAATCTCAGGCTTTTCTGTGAAAGAAGGTCAGTTTTCTCAGCAGAATAGCAACATGAACATCACCTATCTGTACCTTAATAACAGAGCACAGTCGTGGCAGGTCACGCCAGAAGTCCACTGAACACAGTACCTGCTCTCTGACCACCCTGAAGAGCGGGTGCTTAAAGCAGAGTATAAGAACAGAGCACAACACAGCAATACTTTTTCAGAATACCCTCCCAGCCTCCAAAGAATCCTGGATCATACACTCCCTGAGCTGGGCTGTAGCTCTGTATATAACACCCTTTACATTTTTCTGTCTCAAATTTATCAGTTTGCTTTTTCAGCTTATGTACACTTTTAACGTCATCTCACTACGCCAAGTCCCTTCCCCACTCCTCCACCTCAAAGACATTTTGACTTTACCTTGACTACATCAAAGTTAAAACTGAAGGGTCTTGTTGACATTGAGGTAGTCACTGCAGTAGAAAACACCTCCTCATGGCAGCCAAAGCACAGCCTGCAGGAGCCCTCCTGCAGCTGGGCTGATTACAGGTACCCATGAAGCATGAATTCCTCGGAGCCCTGCAAATACAAAAACGTCCTATACAGGCCCATAAGGAGCTCTCCAGTCAGCTTTCATTTGCCTGCTTATTTCAGCTAAGCAGCTCATGTCTATATTAATTTGTTTTTATAGGAAATTAATTAAGCAATTTTTTTTAAATACTTCATTTAAAAAATAAAAATTAAATAGTTGGCCAGAAATGAGTTCCCAATTCCCAAGCCGAGCTGTGCCGGTGTAATTAACTCACCAGCTTCGAGGGCGTCACCTCCCCCAGGACTCCCAGCTTGCACCAGGTACCGTGCTGGCCTGTTTTTCCTTTTAGCTCCTGCTCCCTCAAAGAGGCAGTGTAATTACTCTCTGCTCAGCACACCAGACCCCATTATCCCCAGGAAACCTTAGCAACTAAGTGAGTGTTTGCTCTTGTTGCTATGACAGAGAATAAATGACTAGTGGGGATAGATAAGGTTAACCCAGCCTCTGCCTCCCACCCATTGCTGGCCAGTCCCTTTCCCTCCCAGACACTAGTTGCACAGCAGGGAGACAAGTGCAAGCAGGCAGGGAAAGGCCGTTTAATCCAGACACAAGTCTTCCTCTCATGTTTTAAAGATTCTACTGCCAGAGTTGTATTTCAAAGCACAAGACTGTTCTAAAGTGACAGAATAACCCTTGGGGCTGTGGAAGCGTGGCAGAAGACACACACTTTGACTTTGAAGATACCGCCAAGCTTCAGAGCGTGAGAATAACTGCCTGTACAAGTGCTGGCCTGAATCAGGGCTTTATAAAAGTTTTTCTCACACACAAACCACTTTGAACCGCCCTTTCACACCTGCATCCAGCAGTTTCTCAGCCCCTCCAGTGGCAAAGGAGCTTGCTGTAAGCATCAGTATTTTGTAGGGCTAAGCAGGCAGGAAGCACAAGCACAGCAGAGCCAAGTGATCCTCATCACCTTCCTCCTCTTTGCCCTCAGGAAGGGAGAGAGCTGGGCTGGCACACAGGGGCACAGCTAAGAAAGGGCCTTTTGCCATTTCTTATGGTGACAAATCCCCACAACAGTGCAAACCCTTAGCAGCAGATGGAGAGCCGAGTGGCACAAGGAATCCCGTATGATCAGACTTGACTTGCATCACTGCAGCTTGGGCTAACAGAGACAAGGAAAACACGATATCCAAACACCATAAAGTCTTGGCAAGCTCTGGGACAACTTAAGAACCCAATCAGACAGACTTTCTTCAGTCTGTGTCACCATGAAAGCTCAATCTAGGTAGTACCAGCTGCAGCAAAATAGGAGGGAAGACCTCAGAGCCGTGTTACTTGGATCTGGCTGGCCCAGCTCAAAGTAAACACAACCCAGACACAGCACACAGAAAGTGTGAGATGTCATTATCACATAAAGGCCAGTGGAAAAGGAGCACATGAGGATGAGTTTTGGGGGGAAAACAAAGGTTTCCATGCTCTAGAGCTGCTTCTCAATCCTAGCAGCAGTGGCAAGAAGCCTAACTGCTTTTAAGACGAAGCTTATTAAAAAGCTTGTAAAATACAGTGCCCTGGAGGTCCCTGCCAGCCCTACAAGTGGGAAGATAAAATCAGCTCTACAGGGAAATTGACACAGGGTACCAACAATCCTGTATTAATGAGAGGCAGTTATTAGCATGGCTACGTGATATATGGTAAGTTATAAAGAACCAGTTTTTACTCAAGCAAAGCAGTCTTGCAGCTCCCCAAGCACCCTACGATGCTGGGGAGGAAAGCCAGCGCTGTTCCACCTGCCAAGGTGTATCTTTATTTATCAGACTTTGGCCCCATTTCCTTCTGATCCCCAGCCAGGCAGGTGCATTGTGCAAACTGAATAATTCATGAAGACAGCAGGCTTTTTCTGACTCATATTTTGGGGCAGGTTGATCTGGCACAGGCCTAGCAGAAGCAAATTAGCATCTAAATGGCCAATTAGAGAGACTAATTTCACTATTCTGATATGCTAAAAAGCTCAGGAGACCTTCTGTGGCTAGAGGTTGGCAGGGTGGAATTGGCACCTCCCAGCTTTCAGAGAAGCATCAAGTTTCTTAGATAGCAGGGAAGAACCGAGCACAGGCCAGTGTTTGTCAAGGAATTCCTTCAGGAGAACCATGTGCCAGCCTATTTCGTGGGTAACCTCAAGTGAGCCAAGAAAGGTATGGTTCACAGCCAGTGGAGAAACTCTGCTAAGCAGCCTGACCCCAGGCCTTGCCAAAAACTCATCCAATATGGCTCCAAGCCACAGATCTGCCATCACATCTGCAGGATGTACCCCTTCTCAGCATCCTTAAGCTACAGCATTGGTTTCAGGCATTCTAGGAAGCCTTTGAACAACATGCAAGCACACAGAGCAGTAACTCCAAGCCCTTTAGCATTCTGAATGTTGTTGGTATGGAAAGCCATGGGACCAGTCCCTGACCTAAGCTGCAGCAGACTAAAAATGCCGGGAATGGGCATAACCTGTCATTATTACTTGCATATACAACAGTATTCATCATCCCGTGTCAGAGTGCCCAAAAGAACCACGATGATATATCCTCCACAAGATGCACATGGCAGCTCCAACCATACAACATGCACAAAACCAACAGCTCTCAAAAGCACATCAGGGCTGGTAATTTTTTTGATGGAACACATCACTTTCAACCTCCTACTTCTCACTTGCTTCCCCCCCCCCCCCCCANTTCCACCTAAATTCAGCCTTGTGCAATTTACCTTGCTGTGTTTCTGGCCTGGTTTCAGCAACATTTTAGGTAAGACTCTCCCACCCGTGGAGCCCCGGGTCTGGGTGCTCCGGGTGCTGCTTCAAAAGCTGTCCCCTTTACTCCAGCTCGCCAGAGGAAGGGGCTATACCCCATGGGCCCAGGAGACACCGATTTCCCTTGCAGGTGTTCAGGCAGCCAACACGTACCGACACCTGAAACTCTGCTTGAAGCTCTGCACTAAGCGCCCGTGCGCGCTGCCGGCAGAGAGCTGAGGGCTGGCCGCCGCCCGCTCCCCCCGGTGCAGCGTCCTCTCCGCTCACCCACCTGCCCTCCGGCCCGGCCCGGCCCCGCTCTCGCACCCCGCAAAACTCTCAGCCGGTTCCGCCACGGGCCACGCTGGGACGCAGCGCGGAGCCGCCTCCCTCACCCCGGGACAACGCGGAAACGAAGCGCACCTGCGCCACCGCCACCTACCTCCAGCCCCNCTTTGAAACAAACCAAAAAGAGCCCAAACCAAAACACAAAACCATCCAAACAACTTCACCTCCCTCAAAACAAGCAAGCAAAAAATAAAACACCACCACCAGCAAAAAATAAAACTAAACTAAACCAAACCACAAACCCAGCCAAGCAAAATAAACCTCTAAAACACAAAACAACCCCTCCAAAAAAAACCAAACAAAAACCCCAACAAAAAAAAAAAAAACAACAAACCACAAACAAAACAAACCAAAACACAAACCAACCCAACCTCTNTCCCTCACCCCGGGACAACGCGGAAACGAAGCGCACCTGCGCCACCGCCACCTACCTCCAGCCCCGTCGGCACCACCCGCGCCCCGCTCCGCGCCCGGCCGCGCTCTCCGCCCCACCGGCGCCCCCGGCGGGGGGGGGCAGGCACCCCCTGGCGGCGCAGCTCCGCACCCGTCCCACCGGCGCCGGCCGCCGCCAAGGCCTGGCCCGGAGCACCGAGGGCCCGGAGCGGGACCGGCCGGCTACGCCCGGCAGCCCCACGGCAGGATAAAAACCCACCCCAAACTATAAACAAGGACAGCCGGTAGTNAAAAACCTGCTACCAAAACCAGCACAACCCCCCCCCCAAACTGGAAAGCCCAAAGCAAAATAACCAACGCCAGGAAACAATCAAAGATCAACAACCATCTCAGCAAAAAACAACCCCACCAGAAAAATAAATGTTGCAGGGAAAGAAGCGAAGTCGAGAACAAGAGCACTCTGTAGCCAAGCGAGGTGACCTGCTGGGCCCGGGACAGCTGCAGGGAGCTTGAAATTCTTAAAAATTGAGAGCCTGAATGTGCAGAGTGATCCCAATAACGGATACTGGCTGTGGAAGGTTGCCTGGGATTGGCAGAAAGAGTTGGTCTCACTTTGTCTTTTTGCTTTTAACAGTAACGCTATTCTTGCTGGGACTGCTGTGGACAGTCCTGTAAACGGCCTCCCCACGTCATTAGAAGCTCAGCCTGCGGGAAATGTTCCAAAGCAGGTACGGCCTGGACCCAGCGTGGACCCAACGTGCCATGCTTTGCATTTTGGAGAGTGATATAAATGCTAATTACTGTCCCGTGCAGCCCGGGGAGGGTGGAGAAGGGGAGCAAAGCACTTGGTGAAGTGACAGCCTGGGATCCCACTGTGAGGCAACAGAAAAAGCACATGAAAAACAATTATTGCTTTGCACTAAGAAATTAGGGCTCATTACTGTCTAAACGTCCAGTGGATGCAGTGAGTAAATCTGCCATGTGACAGGAAGGGAAGGAGAGAAAGAGAGAAGGAAAAGAGCAATGAAGAAAAAATAAACCTGTGCTTTTATTGCCTGTCCAGAGCCTGCTCTTGAGAAACTCAGTGGCCCTGCCTCATCATTTCTGTGTCTCCACAAGACCTCACAGGATAAGCTAATGACCCTGAGCCACCTTTTACCTAAATCGAGTTACGTCTGAGTATATATTTTGCTTTTTGGTTTAGGCAAGTGTTGAAAAATACATCAGAGGAAGCAGTGTTTGCATTAATACAGAGCCTGTATTTCTGTGGAAGAAAGCACTTGAAGATGACATTTCACATCAGGGTAGTCCTCCACACAGTCAATAATATAAATAAATTAAACACACGGTTCAGCCAACTTCAGGAAAAAGATAAATTACCTTATTTAACCAGCTGTGCTGGCAGGAGCAATAGGCACGGGAAATGACACACATCTCAGAGCCTGTATCCAATCTGCTGTTGAATTTGTTCCCCACAGAACCACAGACGCTTCGGAATCCAACTGCAAGGCAGGGCCTTGGTAGCTGTAAGTCACAGAGAATAAATATGACATAACATTAAAAATTTAAAAAGGCTAAATATGAGTCTTATCTTGATAGCATGAAGTCAATTTTTAATACACTCGTTTCTCAGAAAAGCAGGCACTTCCAATTCCACCCAAAGAACCCTTCAAAATCTCTCTTTTATCGATGATGGGTTTCACTGAATTATTCACCAGATCACAGCTGCCAGAGATTTTAAATATACACATGACAAGGACTGTAACGGATAGCAACCTTCTCCTGCAGGCCCATCAGCGATGCTGACAGTTGCACTGCAGATGCCCCGAGCTGATCCTGTCTCTTTTCAGCACAGCACATAATTGCACGCTGGGGAGCAGCCTTTCTTTGTCACCCTCGGACAGGCACATTTCTCAAGAAATGGAAAATAAAGACCATCATTTTTGGAGAAATGTTGAACTCGTGGGCATGAAGGTGTCCTCCAGAAAAAACTACAGATGCTTAAAAGCAGCCCTATTGTACAGCAAAACAATCCTAATTGTAACAATCCTGGAGTGCTACAGGAAATGATTCCCAGTTTGGATGCTGGACCAGTAAGTAATGGTCTGGGCTCTGGTTCTCAGCCATGTCCTGCCCGGCAATCAGAGCTGAAACGCTGCACTCCTGGTCACCTTTCCAGTTTGGCTATTGTTTCTGGTTAGACCCCAGGTTCCTGCAGGTAAGGATTCTCATCTGTCTCTTCAGCATTTGACACAGGAATTAGAGGTGGACAATTAGTGTTCTAATGTACAAATAATAATAAGAGTATTAATGATGAGCAAATGATGGGTCAAATTGGCTAAGCTGGTTATGTCTGAAAGACCATTTCCTAGGGACACAGGCTGACAACAGGCAAGGAGCTGCCACATCCAGAGATGTTTGGCACCCCCTTCCCATCACCGTGACCGCTCCAGCTCAGTCTAGCCACTTCACGAGTCACAGCAAGAAGGCCAGGATTTTTCTCCAAGCTATTACTCTGATTGCAATCCACTACTATTTGCTACTCAGTGATTCAATTTGTATTTGTCCCTGTAATTATTTTTCCTCAGTGAAAAGGTCAATGATTCAGTCCCTAATGGGAACAAAAAAAAATTATGCCTATTGAGAACACCTAATCAAGAATATACAAGACAAAGGAAACATTTAAAGAATACTGATGCTTCATAGCAAATTAAGCTACTCTTCTACCTGTTTAAAAGACAAACTCCCCTTTCTGATCCCCTGCTGGTTTTGCTTGAACGAACAAGTCTCAGGTCTAATTCTGTTTTCCTTGCTCAAGGTAAGCCCACAGCATTAACTATAACATTTCACCAGACTTCCTTAGTAGCCCGCAGTAGGTCTATATGCAATGTTTAGTGTGTCTATGGAAGAGGAAAATGATGCATATTTTAGACTAAATTGGTTCTGCAGCGAAATTTCTCGGTCTAGTTGCATTTGAAGTCAAAAGTGCACCAAGAACCCCCCAGCCAAATAAAAGCCATTTGAGTTAAAACCCAGTAGCCATGGGTTCTATATTTGAGGTCTGGGCACTTTTCGATGTCCTAAAATACACATATACATATACACTACAACTGTGAAGATCCACTTTCTGACACCAGAAGGTGCCAGAAAGGCTGGGCTGGGCTTTGAATTCAAGCCTTGCAAGTTTCCTTCCTTGTGTCAACAGATCTGTGTAATTATTTATAAAATTATTAATTGTTACAATCAAGATACAAAGCATGTTTACAAGTTTCCTCTCAGATACACCTGTCTGTTGCATTAACCAGATTTTATACTGAATAGGGTGTCATCATAACACCCCTGCTTCACCAAAGGAAGCAAGTACAATGGTATCTTTACTTCATTTTACACTCAAGCTAAAATTAAAGAGGACAGTGGGAATATTCAAGAAAATTGAAAGAAATCTAACAACTCTTACACATACATATTAGACCTACTGCTTGAATGCAGTTACTCTTCCTGGAAAGGGTTTACAAGTTAGACTTCTATTTTATCAAATCATGATATGTTTATTTTCAAAAGATACATGTGAAACCATCAGAGGATTGTGGAAAGTTTGTTCTTAGTATTTTTACTGTGAATTGTGGGTAGAATATCTACTATGACTGGAGTCTGGCTGTGCCAGGCACAGCAGAGTTTGAGAGTCTGAGTCTAGGATAAAAAGGGGGACAAAGAGAAAAGTGACAGAAAACAGTAAGAGGGTGAGGGATTTGCCTGGGGATGATGCCACTTCAGTATAAAATTACCCACTTCTGGGGAGCACCTCAGTACCCAGCATCTTCCCGGCCAACTGCAGCAGCAGAAAGGACAAATTAACCAGGCAAACATTGGTCCTATCCTGATACTCCAGGGAGGAGCTGTCAGAAGATGATTTTATTTGTGTGTAGCTCAAGCCAACCAGTACCACTGGGCTCTAATTTTGGCTGGCACCTCAGGTTTTATCATAATGAAATTAACTACAACCATCACTAGCTACAAGTAATCCCCTTCCCTCAGCCATTCTCCCAAAATATTTTACTCGCTTTTCAGTCTGGATGAATTATTTACAACCCATCACTGCTGTGCCTGTTTTCCTTGCCTTTTTGCCCTGTGTCACCATCCTTTTCATCCACACACCGGCTTTGGAGACCTGCTGGCTGCTGTACAGCATTAGTAATAACCATCACTGTGAAACCCCTGCTGTTGACACTTTGAAATCAGACCATTAGCGGCAGTCGGAGAAGTGCTGCCTGCAGCCCCAGGATCTGCCGTGGGAGCAGCCTCCTGGGAGCCTGATTTCATCACAACCTGTCTGAATGCAACTGTGAGCGTCTGCCAAATTTCACATCTAAATAGATCAGAAGGAGAGAAGGAAAGAGGCAGACAGGGAGGGGGAGAAAGCAACCAAACCAGGATTAAATCTCCACTTTATTTCCAGGGAGAGGAGGACACACATAAGCAAGTGCCTTGCTTCAGTGGCTGTTGCTAAGAGTTCCTGCAAATGCTTTGTGCTCACCTCCAAATGAGATCCACTCAACTCCCTTGTTGGTTCAGACTTTTAAAATGCTCACCACCTCAACACAGCAGCAGGGGCACGAGACCTGAGCATTACCTGGGCCTCAAAACACTCAGGAGAACTATTGCCACCTCAGGAGAGGTGAAGGGGGAAGCTTCACTGCTCTGATGAGGGGAGGGAAGGGAGAAGGGAGTTTTCTTCATCACCTTAATTTACAGGGCTGGGGTACTGGGATGGGGTGGGAAGGGTCCCAATAGCTTGTGTCCCTGTAATGGATTTAGGTTAGATTTTCCCCTCTGCAGCAGCACTGTGAACCCCTCCAGCTCTGCAATACTTAACCTGCTGCCAGGACAAGCCAATAGTTTCTGGTGTGGCCATATTAGCTCAGATAAGCCCCAGTACTTACACAGGCAGAAGGAGGAAAACCTGTGATGGACAGGGTTGTTCACCCAGAGCAATGGCGCTGGGCCCCTGGCCAAGCAGGCAGGCTCAGGCTTGCCCCTGCACCATGGCTGCCCTGGAGACCTCACTGACAGGCAGTCGCTGAGGGGAAAAAGAAGTGGAAAGGCGGTGGTGAGATGGAAGGGAAGGTGCTGAGGGGAAGAGAGGTGAAGGGGGAAGGTGAGGTGGAAGGGAGTCTGCTGAGGGGAAATGCCGAGGGAAAGAACTGAGGGGAGGGAGGGGGAAGGCACTGAGGGGAAGAGCTGAGGGGAAAACATGAGAGGAAATGGAGGGGAAGTGCTCAGGGGAAATGGAGGGGGAAGACATAGAGGAGAGAGGAGATGGAAGGGCAAGACCTGAGGGGAGATGGAGGGGGAAGGCACTGAGGGGAAGAGCTGAGGGGAGATGGAGGGGAAAGGCGGTGAGGGAGATGGAGGGGGGAGGCACTGAGGGGAAGAGGTGAGAGGAGAGAGCTAAGGGGAGATGG
>VXBJ01006172.1:240598-302585 GCA_013400055.1 Nycticryphes semicollaris
CGGAGGGGCGGGGTCAGGGCAGGGGCGGAGCCTGCTCCGCGGCTTTCCCCGGTGCCCGGTCCCGTGTCCCACCAGTGTCCCGGTGTCCCATCTCCGTAGCCCGTGACCGCGTCCCTGCTTGGCCGCTGCCTCCCTCGCTCCCGTTCCCTGCCAAACCAGCTCCCGACGGGCTGCTCCAAACGCAGCCTTAGTCCAATCTACGGACTGCGCTCCAGGCTCATGTGCTGCCGTTCGCATGGTGGGAGGAATGGGGGTGTTCTGGGGTGGGTGTTTGCTGAGGACAGGCCTAGCCCTGCTGTCTACCCAGGCGCTGCTGGTGGACGAGGGGCGGTTTTGGGACTGGGACAGGCTACGGTGGTTCATGCCAGCACTCATACGGGGCAGCTGGGACCAGAGTGGGACAGCATGGGGGTTCACTCAGCCACTGGGGCAGGACTGGGACAAGAGTGGGAACGTATCTCTCCTGGGAGAGTGCAGGGAAAAGAGGGGGACACTGTTCCTTTTGTGTTTCAGCCACCCTCTCCCATTGCTCAGCCTTGGCAGCAGCTGCCCTGGCTTTCTCCAGGGGTAGCTTGCAGCTGAAATAGGGGCGTCGTTTGGGCTGCATAGCAGCAGCTCTTTAGCTCTTTACACACAGGCTTCTCTCACCCCCAGGAATTTAATAACACCCTTCAAAACTCAGTTTTCCTCCAGGCTGCACTTTCTTAACTCCCCCCCCCCTTCTCCTAAGGATTTGGAACCAGGCAGCAGTGTTGCCACCCTTAATTGCGTTTTTTCAGGCAAATCTGCCAAAGCAAAAACAAGAAAACAGAGGGAAAACATCTTTCTAGCACTATAGGAGACCAAGGGAACGTTTTTTGGAAAATCCTAATGAAATAATTGTGCCATGTCATCAGATTCAGTGGGGGAATACTCTTGTGGAGGGAAAGAACGGTGTGCAGCCAGCCAAAGTCAACACTCTGCTGTGCAGTAACAAGCAGTCTGGCCTGACGGGCCCAGCACAAGTGAACCCAAACCCCTGAAAAGAATTCCTTCCCTGCCCCAAAATTAAAAGCAGAGCAGAGCTTTCAGCCGTAGGCGTCTGTGGTTTGCAGCTATGCAGTGCTGGGAACTCCGGAGACTTCCTCAAGGAATTTACATTCCTTTGAAGAAATACTATGAGGCTGTTTGTCTTTGCTGAAAAATGCAGATGGAAAGAAAAAGAGCACTAAAAATTTTGATTGAAATCTTTGGGGTCTGAGCAAATGTGCTGGACAGGTGTTTTCTTCCTTTAGATTTAAATAGGTCTCCCCCAAAAAAAAAGAGATTCCGGTCTCTGCAAGCAACGGGAAAGCTGATCGTTCCTTGCTCCAAAATCTCCCATAAAAGCCCTTTATGAAATTAGACGCCTCCGAAGGCGCTGGAGCAGTTTCCAGATGAACGTGATCATTATTTCAGAGCTGCTGTGCAGCTCCTGGACTAAAAAACATGCTGCTGATAATTGACTTAGTGCCATTTAGGAGAGGGAGGACACCTGTGGCACCTGCCAGCAGCCACCTCTGAGGGCTGAGAGTGTCCCCAAAGCCGCTCCCAGAAGGATCAGGATCTGAGCATGAGGGATCTTGGTGCCCGGGGAAGCTGTGTGGGCCTACAGCTGCCTGTGCCTGGACTGAGCAGAGCTGCAGAGGCTTCTGGATATCTTACTGCTCTTTATTTACTAGCAAAAAATGTCTCACTCTGACTTGGCTTGACACAAATGGCAATTTTTTGTGCCCTTCCACACTCTTGTTTCTGGGCTTGGCAGGTGAAATGGAGGTGTCTGAGCATCTGAGGGGGCTCTGCAGCCTGCCCTGCCTTGCACCAGGTTCAGACCCCACACTCTCCTGCAGCACCAACATCCAGAGCTGCAAATTCTCCTGCTAGGACCAAAGGAAAGAGTTTAACCAGAATTTTAACTACTTCATAACGAAAATACTATTAATACCCACTGTATACAGGGGCTCTGCTTTTAAGGCACGTGTACTTTTGGAAAGCCTGTCTCTTTTTAAGCCTGTCAAACTGTACCAATCCATGAAATCCCCAACGGCATTGGAAATCTTTTCTCCTGTCTGTACATCACAGCCTATTTGTCCATGTTATTTACTTTTTAACTGCCCGTGCACAGCCGGGACAGAGCAGATACCAGTATCTTATCAAGGTCCTCCTTCCATAAAGGACTTTCCACTGGGGCTGGGCGTGCTTGGCTTAATCAGCAACTGAACAATAGTCACATTGACATGGTGCAGGGGGCTGTTGCTGTGCGCAGAGGGAAGCAAATCAGAAGGATCCTGTACTATTTAATAACAAAGGAAAATTATTTCCAAATAATGGGAAATGCCAGGCTACTCCCCCCCACCTCCCCACTCCCCCCAGCACAGACCTCAAACCCTCTGGGCACGGGTGTTGTGTTCCCTAGAGGTGGGATTGATGGGAGCCCTGGGGGCAGTTGGAGTGGTTCAGCTGCAGGGATGAATGCCAATGGTGTCACTGAAGGCCCTGATCGGTTTTTACAGCCCTGCCACTGCTGCCCTTGCAAACTGCTGAGCCATAAGCTGAGATTTTCCCAGGGCTTTGGGAAGCTCCATGTGCCGCAAGTGGCAAAGGGTGATGTCCCTCTCCCTGTGGGCTCATTGTACCCTGCTGGGAATGGGACGGCACTGCCACAATCCAAGGGCCTGAGCACAGGGAAGCTGTGGTACTTGGGTCCTGATGACCCCGTATACTGGCAAGGTCAGGGCTCCAGGAGCATCCCCCTGCCCTGCTCCCACCAGGGACCCCCCCCACCCCTGACGTCCCCTCAAAGGCAAGATTGGCAACGTACTTGAGGCCACATGCTCCCACCCAGATTCCTGCTAGGGACCAGTGGAGCTGCTCTGGCTGAGAGAATGGAATGAACACAGGCTTTAACCTAGAAATTTTGGGTGACGGCAGCACTAGCTGGTGTAACCGGCCCCAGCGGAGCAGGAACACAGAGGAACGCCTTTACTGCCAAAGTCTTTTCTGACAGCCCAAAGACAAATGTTTCAGCTCAGTTTTCCTAAGTGCAGCAGAACTGTGGTCTGATGCTGCTGAACAGCATCCACGTCTGCTGCCCGCCCAGCTGTGGCCAAGAAAAGGCTTGTGGAGACTTGGACATCATCACTCGGATGCTGGAAGTCATGGCTGTAAATCTGGTGAGAGAAATAAACACCCGCATCGCCCGGCACAGGCCTCTCCTGCCCAAGGGTGGAGGGGGCAGGACCGTCAGAGCAGCAGGAGAAAAGCAAATGAGTCATTAATTCTCCAAGCAAAAGAAACTCCTCCAACGTCATGCATCATGTGGAAAAAAAAAGGAAATTTCAAAGGAAAAATTAGTATCTCTCAGAAATGTCTCCAGCAGTTAAAGTCATCAGAAATGATCCAATTATTTAGGGGTACGAGTTCAGCTCTGCCAAACTGCCTTCATGGCCCGGGGAGCTGCTCTGAACAGAGATGCTGCTAGTGGAGAATTGCTTGCTGCAGCAGCAGAAGGTGGAGAAACCAAAAAGGAGAGGGAAGCTGCAGGAGATGGCGATGGAGAGGGACAGCAGAGAGCCCTGGGTCCGGCATGTTTTGGGTGAGGCTCATCCCACCCCAGGGTTTTGCTGCGTGGCAGACGTACAGAAAACACCCAGCAGATGGACATCGGTAACCATTTAATTAGTTTTAGTGTCACGCTCCAACATACAGCCAGAATTACACCTCAGCCAAAAAGACGTAGAAAGTGTCGTTTTATACAGACAAAAAAAAATCATCCTTTGTTCCCCAGAGATGCAAACCCCAAAGAGCTAACGTATGCATACAGACATGCCAAATCTGGTAAACACCCAAGAGTCAGGGGGACAAACCCCTTATTCCAAAAGTAGAAAAAATGTGGACTTGTTCTCTAAAAGTAGAACTCCAAACACCCAGACCTGTAGAGTTCTTCAAAGGCTGAAACGAAAAATTAATATTTCCTTTTATTTCCTCTTATCTCCAGAATGAAATGCAGAGAATGAAACGGGGGAAGCCTTCAGGGAAAAATACACGATGATAACTTGAACATCGTCTTCAGCTATTTATAATTTAGTTAGAGAGTCATCCATAGACAGAGCAAAGAAAAATTAATCTAAAATAAAAAATAAATTATTCATCCCCCCATGGGAATAATGAGTCTCTGCAAACCTGTGTTCCCTCCTCCCTATTGCATTTGATAACGCGTGAACCATCCCGCACATGCACCTTGAGATAATGTGTCCTTGGGGAACAGATGGTTACAGTCCCGATGTGCTTTCCATCACCATTCCTTCTTTTGTCACCTGATGTGAAATCAGCAGGGGAAATAAATGAAGCAGGAGTGGGGCTCCGCAAGATTTGTAAAACTGGAGTGATGAGAAACTGCTGTTCCTCCTCACAAGTGTTGTTACTGCTGCTCTACGATGGACATCACCACTATGGCTCCCTGCAGCTGGGGGCCTGCAGGCCAGGACCCAAGCCTGGGGACCCCTAAAAATTCATCCTGAAGAGTTGGTGTTAGTGTATCCGTTAGTGCACACCGTACTGCAGCAGCAGGTCGGTCTGAGCAGTGTTAGAAAACCTGACAGGTGAGGATTTAATCTGCAGATTTATTCTTTCTGCATGAATCCTGTGATCAACTCCTGCCTGTCCAAGCGCAGGCTCACCTGCCAGCTGAGCAAAGGGAGGATGGGATTTTACCAACCAGGCACCAAATTTGCCCTCCCATGGCCACAGGGTGAGGAGAGGGAAGGGGAAGCAGCCTGCACCCAAGAGGGGACAGTGCTGAAGGACAAAGGGGCAGATGCAGCATGGGCCCACATTCTGTCTCACTCAGGGATTTCTCATTTCACCTCCTCCCTCCTCAGTCCCAGTGAAGCTCTGGGTTTGGGTGGATGGAGCTCATTTTCCTGGAGCATGTCTAACTCCCCCATCCCAGGTGTGCAGCAGTGAGTACTACAACCCCTGGTGAGCTCAGCCCCTAATAAATATACTCCTAAGGCCCAAATTGACCTGGTGGGGAACATGACCCTCCCAAGAAGGCATCTGACAGCATGATTGCTCCTCACCTGCCAAACTGGTACAGGACTGCTTTTTCCTGCACGTGCGAGTGAAGCTTGAGTTAAAATAAAGCAGGCACAACTGGTCGATCTGCCCCTAAACTCACAAGGGATTAAATTGTTCACTGTTGGGCATGTGCCTTCTAAGTCCCCCAGAAAGAATAACAGAGGAGTTTGGGAAGAAATCCAGCGTTGCTAATGATGAGGTGACGTCTTCCTGCACTGAGGCTTCTCGGGGAAGCTCACACGGGCAGGGCACAGACATCTGCCACCCCCAGTCCTGCTCCACGCTGACTTGGCGGCTGGGTGTCAGCAGGAGCTGGCCCCCCAAGAAGGGGGCCGGGCTTACCCAGAATATTTCACCTCCGGTTCTCCTCTTTCCTGCAGTGGTGCAAGCTGAACCTCAGAGGAGGAGGAGGAGAGGAAGGCCTTGAAGTCTGAGGCTGGTGTAAGCGTCCCATGCCGGGAAGAGGCCCAAGTTCCCTGTTAGAGCCAACCTTTCCAGCATCTCTCCTTGCAGGGCAGCAAAGGTGCCAAAGGGGCACACCCGGCTGGCGTGAGAATGAGGAGCTGGTGCTGTTTGACACTTGCTCCGTGAACGGCCCTTTGTGGAGAGAGGGCGAGATGCGGTTCGGGAACTCCCATCGGGGACAGCGGGTGAGTCCAGCACACGCAAGAGAAATAACAAACAGCTGGAGATGGACTCTGCAGATGTCCAGGGTTTGGCCTTTAAGCTGTAACAGCGACAGAGGCTGCCAGCTTGTTGGCAGGAGGTTTGCCAAGGTGCAGAAGGCATTAATTCAGCCCTTTCTTCCTGCTCTGAAGAAGAGTTGCCTTGCTGTTTTACTGGTGATTTACACACGCCTGGCATGGGAGCAGGGGAGAAACCTGCTTTGGGGTTCTCTCCTGGGCATCTCATTAAATCAGTGGAGCTGCAGATGCCTGGATCCCAAGTGTTAAAGGGTTGGGCTTTTTTGGTGGTGGTGATGGTTTGGGGTTGGTCCTCATCCCCTCCCCAATAAATAATGAAACAGAGAAACAGCTCTGCAACCAGGAGTGAGCAGTAACACCGAACTCTCAGGCAAAATCCTTGGCACTACAGCAGGAGCTCAGCCAGGCTGAAGGCTGAGGCACCAAGTGTATCACAGACAGATATTCTCTGAATTCACCTAAACCGTTTTTATAGCTGCTGACCTCCAGATATCTCTGTTTTCTCCACCACATGGACCCAACAATGTCCTGGATTTCACTCTAGCTAAGCTAAGGGCAAACACGTTGGTCAGATCCTGCCTTGGTCTGAATGGAGATGCAGTGCTGCAGTATACGATGGGTAAGAGATCACAGGGCAGGGGGGTGATGGGACACAGCTTTTTCAGCAGCGTACTGTAAATCCTAAGTCTGACGAGCTTTGCTCCCAGTCACTGCAGATTGTCCTGAGCAACAGAATTTCCTTCTGCTCACTTAGAGTCTTTTTTTGATGAGTTTCTCCAGTTTCCGTATCCGAGACGACTCCTGCTCAGGTGTAGGAGTGCTCAGCGAGAGGGAGCCGGCGTTCTCCACTCCGGAGGGGGGAGCCGGGAGGCGCTGGCGGAAGAGGTCCAGCATGCTGCTTTGCTCGCTCCTCTTCAGGCCCTGTAGGAGCAAAAGAGCAGTGAAGCAAGCTGGTTGGACTTCACTGATCTGGGAACGGGCAGGCATGAGAACAGCTGCAGGAAAGCTCATTTCGAACCCCAGCCTTTTATTCAGTCACCCAGAGCTGTAGGCAGGCCTCTGGATGATCCAGAGACAACTGAGCTCAGCCCTGGGAGCCAGAGCAGCTATGAGGATGCTAAGTGAACTGAAAAGTTATTCTTCAGTAGCAGCTCTACACGCTTTAAGAGTACAAAGGATACACTTGCCTTACAGTGCTTTTCTCACTCCCAAACCCCTGTGTATTTCTACTGAAAATAGTCACCAACAATCTCAACGCAGTGCTAGTGGATGAGAAGAAACCCTGTGGGACAGGCTCTAACCTTCATGTCTAGTATCTTCTGGAAAGTGTCTGTACTGCAGTCAGCAAGGAGCTTGATGTAATTGTCGACAAACACAACCGGGGGCTCGTGCGGAGCCATAACCACCTGTCAAGACAAGAAAAAAAGAGATCAGACAAATTCTACGAGTTAAAGCCAGTGCTCATCCAACTCAGGCACACAAGTGACAGCAGGACGGGCTTCTCCTGAAATGAAATGCTCAAGGAACAAGAAAGAGGCTGCACAAGCTGCTAGTAACCGAGAGTTAAAAGTGAATGAAGAGAAGTAAAGTCAGGAACAGGGAGAAGGACGGGGTCCCTTCCCACACAGAGCTGGTGCTCAGACCCAAGGGGCTGAGTATCATGGTTCTAAGAGCAGCAGGACCCTGTCTGTCACCTGTGGGCTGGCAAACACTGGTGTACTGGCAAAGGTAAAGATTTTATCTTGTTGCATGGGGGAGACTAGCTAGGGAGCTGCCTGATGGAGAGAGACAGTGCTGGTGGTGACACTTAGAAAGTCCCCAGCGGATCAGGCAGTCTGGACACAATCCAGATCCTTGCTTTGGTTGTGTGTCCCTCTTGCTCCCTCCTGCAGAGGGGCAGGACAGAGACGGTGTGTTGTGGGGGAATCTGACAGCACTCTGCAGCCCTGGCCACTGTCCCTGGGGCAGCGTGTGTCACAGCAATCTGCCGTGCATTCCTCTGGCTTCTGACATGTAACCTGATGGGTGAGCGGTGCCACACGCAGCCGCTCTGTCCTTTGGGTACAGCTCCTCTTGTACACTCCTCTGGAGACACTGGGATGCAGTGTGTGAACCCCTCACTGACATCTACCCTGAAGCTCATACCCTCTTCGTCCCAGCAATGGTCAAGTCAGGAAAAAAAATTTAAAATAGCCATGAAGCTGGAAAGATGGTTACTCATTGTTGTATTTTCCTTACATAAGCAATGAGCTCCACAGAGAACACATCTTCAGATAATGCTGGGCAGGCAAAACCATCTTTCTGGGAAAGTGTGTGTGTGTGTGTGAACGTGTGCGCGTACACAGGGCAGAAACAGCACAGGACCAGACTCTTCCCTGTCTCTGAAAACATTTCCATATGTTTCCACTGACCCAGCTCACCTCACACTGTATTCTGTCACCGAGACATTTCTTTCTTTTCCCTGTACTTCAGACCAATGAAACATCATAGCCATGTATACACTTATAAATCCTTAATTTACAGCCCTTGTAAAAATCTTCTGCCAAGATGAAAAGCTGGAACTTCAGACAGCGTAGCCAGAGGAGAGAGGAAACAGCTCCGCGGGACGTGCGCACCCTGACGCCCTGCTCCTCGCTTGCTTTGTAGCAATCTGTGCTTTGTAGGGCTCAGCTGAGTGAATTTGTTCATGCCATCTACGGGCTCAGTGATGCTCCTACTGAATTAGCTACACTGGCATAAGCCCAGGCACACTACTGTACAGCAGTATTGTTGTATGCACAGAGGCATCGCTTCTGAACCATCTCAGTACTAGGCAGGAGAGCCCTGAAAACAGTGAGGAGTGTATTGGCCTGTGCTTCTCAAGGGGTGAAATCGGTCTTAGACCCTTTAACGCACAATTTGGAAAGAGCAGAGAAGAGTCTGAGCACTGATAAAAAGAGACAACCCACAAGGCAAACAGAGCAGCCAGAGACGATCAGTCAGCTCTGGACTCCTGCAAGGCAACCTTCCTATGGAAATACTGGTGGTCTACTAGGAGCAGGCACTTCCAAGAGCTTTTATTTCTCTCCCAAACCCACGAGATGGGTGCTGACACCAGCTCCAAACACTGTGTGTGGGTGACCTAGGCTCGGGGTGATCTCTTCTGTCACTACAATTAACAAACCTGCCCCAGCCAACCATTCGGCCCCACCACCTGCTGGTTACCCGGGGCTTTATTTTGTAAAACAGTTGTGAGGAGCACTGGATGCCACGAACACATTGCTGTTTAATTACTGGTTACACGGACGCGGAGGCTTCACTTGGGGCTGGCAGAAGTGCTTCCCTCAGCAGCAGGGCAAGCGTGGGATGTCTGGAAAAGCGGTCACGCTGCTACTGCCCAGCCTGTGGAACAGCAGCACTGCGCAGCCTGCACTGCCTATACTCCTGTCATCTCAACCCCGATGAAGCCAACGTGATGTTAAGGGCAGACAAATTAACTCCATGACTTTGCTGATTCGCATCTAAGCTCCAAGGAAAGAGCTCTTTCTGTAGGCAACAGGCACCAATCTTCCCTGCTCCTCCGCTAGCACTGCCAAAATATTTTTCTTCAGGTCATTTCTATGAAAATTTAGACTTGCTTTAAAGTATCCACTGACATCCCAGTCACCTTATGTTAAAAGCATGGAATGGCAGAACAGATTTCTGAATTCAGAATGCAAACTCAGCTGTGACATTACCTTGGGCACAGGAGCAAAGCCACACCGAGCAGCAGGCCAGCACGGAGAGCGCGGGCTCCGCACCCCTCCTTGCCTTGGCTGCAGTTTACAGGAGGCCCCGGCTGGCAGCTGCCTGTCCTGCTCAAATCTAGGTCCCTCCAATCCACACTCAGGAACATCTCCAGAGCATTGCTGGTGAGCAGGGGACAATCCCATCACCCAGGATGGCACAACTGTGCAGCTCCCTTGGCTTCTCCTAGGATCAAACCAGCAAGGCGATGGGGGAGAAGGGGAAGTTGCTTTGCTTGTAACTTTTTATGGAGACAACACACTGCTTTTGGGTCATTTTCCAGGCACCAGGTCTGGAAAATGAAAAAGGACTCTGGTGAATACAGTAACCCAGACATGTTTGCACTGGCTGTTACGCTAGACAGTAAACAGGTGACTCAAGCACGGCTTGGCTCCCCTGCGTGATGGAGTCTGCACAAAGGCCTGGAGTAACCTGAACTAGAGGGTTTGCCCTGCGGCAGACGCTTATGGATGCTCGCTCTGATTTTCACAAGCTCCTGAGGGAATCTGGTGTCCCAGCTCTCCTAGTAAGCAGAACTTGAGCCCTCTGTTACCTTGAAAAATGAGGACGAAAACTCAAATGCGATGTTAAAAGAGAGTGGAGGCAAACCCAAGGTGATTAAGGCGTTTCTGTAGAGCAGCTGGCAGCACACCCGGGCAAGCTTGCATACATTTATGTGCAATTGCAGATTGCGGCGTTCAGAGGAAGGGCCCCCTGGAATTCGCTTGCTCCGATTCCCAGTCCAGCAGTCTGGCTGGCAGGTTATCAAAAGTCTTGAGTTACCTTCAGGATCATTTCAGCCCGAGTCATGCCTTTCACCACTATCTTTGTGTAGCTGGCAGGAGCCTTCCTCACCACTTGGGACCCAATGGAGGGCAGATCCAGGAGAACCATCTTCAGAGAGTGAGTGTCCAGCAGCAGCTGCAACAGAGTTAATCGCGCGCTGTTATTCAGGTCCCTTTTACCAAGCCCCATTAGCTGTTATAACCCAACATCCTTTAAAGTTTAACGCTTCCCACATTAGAAAAAGTCCTGAGAATTGGACTACAGGAACAGGAGGGACTGACCCACATAATGACACTTATGAAGGAGACACAACCACCCTTGGTGGTATCGGCACCATTTGTTGATTTTAACAGAGCACTGCTCTGCTGACTCAAAATAACTTATGGCAGCTCAACATCTGGCACATAAGGCATGGATTTCCAGTCCTCTTCCCCTCGTGACAGTATAAAGTGAAACAATCTCGATTACCTGTAGCTGTATCATTCTATAGATGCTGAGGTCAAATGAATTAACACCGTGCTTCCTCCTGCACCCAACCACCCATTGTGTGGTTTTTCCGTGTTTACTCAACCACTTGTTGATTTCTTTACTTTTTTCTGTGACTCTGTACATCTAACCTCAGGAAGGTAGGTACCATTATAATGACATATATTCACTGTGAATCGGGCTAATAAAAACCCTCCCAGTCTGCTTTAAAGAACCCAGTTAGGCCTGTTCTTCCAATATAGTAATATTAAAACCTTTTAACGTTAGACACAAGCCCACTGCTGGAAACCAGTTCATCACTTTAAATGCTTATTTGAAAAAAAAAAAAAAAAAAGACTTCATTTAATCACTCTCAGGTTATTGCTCATTGCACAAGACAAGCAGGAACTGTGCTTCACTCATTTGCTTTCCATTAAGAAAGAAGAAGGGTTTTGATGTAAAGCTCCTGTTTCATTTCGCAGACACACACTGCTCAGAACCCATCTTTGATGCCTAAAACCCAAGCAGCTTTTAAGGCACCAATTTGAAGTTCACAGCAGTCCCATTAGGGATGATTCTGCTTTTTTTTTTTTATTTTATTGGTCGTCTTCTTTTTTTTAATCAGCCCACAGGGGAGCAGCTGTACGTGCAGGGGACAGCTGAAAGCCTCTCTCAGCCAAACCTCATCCTGGCAGAGCAGTGGGGTCCCAGCCCACAGGCAGGGGTGGGAGATGGAGGGTCACAGCCCTGCAGCTGCACCCACTCTCTCAAGGTAATAAATACCCTGCACTGCCCACCCACGTGCAACTGGGGGTCAGGGGCCTCTGTCAAGGAGCATTTAAACAGAAACGCGTGCATTAATTCAAGTGGCAATAATTCAACACCCTTCCTTCCCTGGCATCGTGCCCCACCATCTTGGGGTACCTACAGTGCTCTGGAAGAGCAACAGGGAGGTGGGTTCCTAGGAGAAAGCTGGAGTGTCCTGAGCCCCAGGTGTTGGGTCGTCACTTCCCTGGGTCTCAGTTATGGAGTGGCAGAGGTGGGGACGGCCCCTCCCTGCCATGCAGCAGTGTTTTGACGTGTGTTTGCAAAGCCTGAGGAAACGAGGCCCAGAAGGCATTTACACAGGAAAGAAACTGTCCTGTCTTCAGGCATTGTGGCAGCTCTCACCCAGCGAGATCCAAAACTCCCACCAAACGCAGAGTCTCCATTTATCAATTTTTGGGACAGAAAAGAGAAAACACTGCACTACGCCTCCACAACCTCATCCTCCCAGCACAGCTCTGAGGAGAGGAAGACAGCAGCCATCCATAACTAGCAGGCAAACCAGAGGAGCTAAAAATCTATTTACGCTCATGGAACTCGGCCAGGACACAGGCTTTAGCAAAACTGCCATCAGGCTGCGGAGGAGCCCCTGGATTCCCACGGCTTCACTTCCTTGGATAGGAAGGAGCCAGCACCTGGAGCAGCGCACAGAGTCCCCAGGAAGATCCGGCGTCGCTTGGCTTGAGAGCTGGCAGGCGGCCACCACGGGCACGTGGCACTGAGCACCACCGTCACCGGGCCCGCGTGGGGACTGCGTAGGAACCAACCTGCTCTTGGCACACACACTGTCATGTGAGACCAAGCACTGCGGGTGTTTTATGTTCAACAGGAAAAAAAAAACCCAACCAAAGTCTTGGTGTTTGAACTACCTGAGCTGCCTGGACACCTGGGGTTTTGAGTTAGGATTTAGTTTTTCGGGATATTTTTTGATAAAGTTTTTGTGCTGTCACCTATGGATTGACCATGGTCTGCTCTTCCAAGCAGAGCAGCAATAGGCTCGATTTTAATCCCAGGAGAAGTCACAGTAGCAGCGGAGAGAGACTGAGTGATGCGAAAGGGTGGGACAGAGCAAGTCTTTCTGAGAAGGACACGGGAGCTTCTTGCAACAGTTTCTGCCATGAGTGACTTTCTTTGTGTGAGTGCACTGAACACAACCTCATCCTGACACCTTAGAGAAGCGCGTAAGTCATTCCTGTGCTACGCTACTTGGGCAAAGTGAGAGCTGCCCTGCTTGGGAAGACGCCTGGGAGCCCTCTCCCAGGACAGGTTCTACTGCAGCAGGATCACTATAAACCTGCTTCTATTCTACCCTGTACCAGAGTGTACTCCTGTTTTCCTGGCTGTACCAGAGCTCAGGACACGTAACTCAACTCTCTGCCCCTTTATAACGAAAATTGCCTCAAATTCTTGAGCCCAAAAGTGATGAAATATTACAGCCGATGCAAATACTTTTTCTTACCTGTTCTGCGCCCACCATGCTAATAGGTTTGCACTTGAAGAGATGGTTAATGAATTTGGGAATGAAGGAGCTGCAGAGAAGAGAGAGAAAATGACACAATTACATGTGAGTGTTTGGAGTCACACAGTCTTCTGCGGTACCAAAACATGCAAAATCAAACCGGGATGGCTTTCCAAAAAGGCACTATAAGTGCCCGGTTCTCAAGCTGACTCCAGCCGCTGTTTAAGTATACTACATAACAAACCAACCAACCCTAGGGAAAATTCTTTAATCCATACTGATCTCAAAGTTAATTGAGGAGTTGCACCCTTGCTATAAACTATATATGAAGTATTGCAGTACAAGGTCAAGAACAAGCAAACAAAGTGTTGTACATAAGAAACCCAGCAACACGCCAGGATTAGTACAGCTATTCAGAGTGGAAGTATCTTGATTGTATCCAGAACCTACATTTTACTGCATACTAGTAATTCCATAACATGCATATTACACACTGAACTTGAGGTCCAGCCAAGGCTGGAGGTCTGCTGGGCCCTGGACATTCACAGAGAAAGGCACTCTTCCAGAAAGCTTCTGGCCAACACAATTAAGACAAGAAAAAGTTTTGTGCAAAGGAAAACACTATTACCCTGTTTTGCTAACGTGGACTTCAGACTCAGAAAGATGACTAAGGTACATTTACTCAACCAGGGAGAATCTGGCCAGGATGGAAGCCCAAAATTCGTCACCTTAGACAAGGTACTCCAGAGCATCAGCTTTGCTTTTAATTTTTTGCTTCTTGATTTTAGGCTTTGCAATAGTTTCATTCTTCAGTGGAGAAGCAGACGTTCCCTTCTAGTAGAAGTGCTGGCTGAGAACCTGCAAGACAAGCTCCTGCCCCACCAACCCTACTGAGCTGCAGCACCAGGACAACCCAGGAGCTGGGCACGAGGAAAGGGGCCAGCGTGAGCAACTCAGACTCCATCAGTCAGGACCACACCACTCATACTCTCATCTTCCTTTTACTGCCTTGTTTTCTTCTGTGCTTCTGTGAAAGAAGTGGAGTACTGCCTTTGGCTGAATGCCTACAAAGCTCACGTTTCCAGGACCTTGTCCATGACCTGGTGGCAGGTCTTTGATTTTAATGGCTCCGTTCTAAATTCATATAAATCGGCCTGTTTTCTGAGGTGCCGTTTATGGCAATGATCTAAATTCAGTGTGGTTTCCCCCTCGCATCTGTCAAGCTATTTGTTTCCTTCCCATGGAGCAAGGAGCACGGACAGCATCTTGTTTGTCCTGCCACCTGTTTTCCAAGCCAGGACATTTATTTTTCGCCCTTTCTCATGGAAGAATGACAAAAGTGTAACTCACGCGCAGAGCATGCCAAGCTGCTGAGCAAATTGAAAGAAATGGTTCAAGGAAGAGTCCTTCCAAGCGAAGGCTCCTTCCCTTCCCCTTCCCTCAGACACGGCCACGACCTCTCTCACTGAATCATCTTTTCCTGGATAGGTGTCAAGGAGAACAATTTCAAACGACTACTGAGAACCAGCTACCGGGCTGCCCCAAACAGCTTTGAATTTGGCCACCAGAGAAACAACCTTGGCAACAAAATATAAATAAGAGGAGGAAAACAAGCCCTGTCTCCTCTTGCATGAAAGCACTGCAGCAGAAATGTAACTTATCTGTTTAAAGTCCATTTTTCAGGTGTATAACTAATTCCCAGAGGGCAATTAGAGAGCGCCCAGCACAGCTGGAGCTTAGGTGATCCTATAAAATGATCAATCGGTAGCAGCTCTGGATGCAGCAGCTCGCTACAAGCGGAAGACTGCAAGAGATTAATTGTACCTTTGATCTTGCAGGTAGGTCCAACTCTCCCTCCCTCTGTAAGGTCAGGCGTGGAGCTCATGTTCGTGCTGCGCATGAGAAGCGGGGCGAGCCCGTTCTTTCTGCAGGGTGGCAGACAGGCAGCCAAAGGACCCCCTCCCCTCTTCTTTTTTAATCTTCTTTTCTATATAACCACATGGTCTCCCATCAGCAGCATTCTGTCTCGCATGAAACAATTCCCAGGCCCCTTAGGACGGCCACCCACAATCAATACAGAAGGGTAAAGCGACCTTCCATCCCCACATGCCTGTTATTTCACGCTGCCTTATTGGAAACAGCTTCTCAACTCCAGCAGGACAGACAAGACAAACTGTAATATCCAAGGGCTGCTCTGGTATTTTTTTCTTTGGGTTTTTTTTATTATTTTTTTTATTTGGACTAGCAGAGACCATCAAGAGCAGTTGCAGTGAACTGAAAAATTCACTTGAGTCTCTTCGCCTCAGCTGGACTCAGCGCTCGGCTCCCTGGGCGTACAGCAGGCAACCCTGATGTGAATAATACGTGCATATTCGATGGTAATGCTCTGCACGAGGTTTTGTACTCTAAATGCCTTTACTCCCTGCACATCCACAGAGCTAGACAGGATGCCAGAATTCATTTACAGCTTCAGCTACAAAACTGAATCCAGCAAACCCTCCATAGGAGCAGACAAATCCCCAATGTAATAATAAAGCAGTGCGAGACAGATTAGGAACCTAAAGCACAGAAACCACAGCATCTGAGAGGCTCCCATCCAACGGGAGTGGCTCTGCCAAAGCCTGTGTTTTCCCAGTCCCCTGCACTGATGATGCATCAAACACGCCTTCCTAAGCAAAGCAGACAGAGTTGCAACCACAGTCTGTCTGTCCGATGGGAGATGAGCTACTATGGGACGTCACTCAGAGCATCCTGGTGTCACTGAGTCACCTGCAGCTGAGAAGGGCTTTGTTTATGCCACCCTCGGAGGCAGTGAATGGTCCTTGCAAGGCTCACCCAGGCTTAGCTCACCCCACTGCATTGAAACCTCCAGCAGCCTCCAGATCCCTATCTTCTTCCACCCAGCTCCTCTCACTGAAAGCACCACGCGAAGGCCAGAGCAACTGGGAGGATCCTGCTGCTGTTCCCCACCACGCCTGGCTGTTGGTGATGGACGAGGCGCTCTCCTGGTGAGGGGGAGAGCTGTTTGTTTTTCCTGTCTCTCAGTTCTAATCCCTTCCTCATTGAGGTCAGGTCAAGACTTCCCCAACGCATCCCAGCGTGGCAGCCATGGCTTCACCACTGTGGTTTTTGATTTCAAAGGATAAGGACTGAGGTGCAGTGAGAACAGAGCCCCTCACCCTGGCTACGAGTGCCTCCTGGAAAGCCAACTGCTTCTCACTATCTCAGGAGAGTGAGGGTTGCATATCGGTCAAAACAAAGCACAAATGACAAATTAGGTTAGAGGATTGATGCAATTTTTGATGGCCATTTTTCTTCTTCCAGACTTGGCACAGATCCCTCAGTTTTAAATTTAGTGACTTTAGATGCCTTCTCCCCTGTGGTCCTGTAACTCAACACTAGCGCTTTATACAATCCATTAGAGCTGAGAAGTGGCTGGCAGTTCAAAAAGATACAGGCATTAACATACGGAAAGCACAATGGCTGTTAAAAGGATTTTCAGTGTGTGGAGCGCACAGAAGGCCAGGTATTTATAAGGTATTTATATTGGGCAGGCCAGCATACTCCATGAGAATTCAGAGCTCCAAAAATATAAAAGTTTGTATGCATTAAAATGTCATGAGCATTTTAAGTCGATCACTGCACCGTTGCCACCGGGCTAGCTCTCCTAAAAAACAAGTCACACAGAAGGACTCTAAATATGACCTGACCCGGCAAAAACAATCTTCAGGGACCAAATTTTCTCTTCTGCACTTGATCCACGGCACAGTGAATTCAGGACTGTGTCTTAACGTTAATGGGCTGCAGATCAGAGGTGTAGTCGTGGTAAAAAGCTTTTGAAGAGGAGCAGCAGCTTTGCAGGTTCTTCTCTGGAACAAGCCGTGATGAAGGCACTCAAATTAGATGTGAATTTGTCTCAAATGTGAGAGCTGGGTATTTTATCTGGAGTTTACGTGGTATGTGCTTAGCAATAAAGTTAAAAGGGAGGCAACTAAGCTGAGGTATTAGAGTGTGCTGTGAACAGCTGAGTAAATGGAGGTTTTTATTTATCACCATGTTAGCGATATAAAATTCAAGCGTAACCACATAGAAGGCTTAAGTGCAATAAATTTTCACTGAGACAGCATTTCAAACAGTGATTATGGGCAACGTCATAATATGATTTATCAGTAACTGCTCCTTAATGCAAACTAATGAGTACCCTGAGACAGAACCGGACTCTCAGGCCGGCTTCCCTGCTGTGAAAGCTAACGGTTCTCAGGAGAGCCTGCTGCATCCTTCCCTGCTGAAGCTCCAGTCTCAAGCCCACACAGTAACTGCCAGGCCATACGGTTTATTTCAGGATGATTAGCTTATTACAGATGAATGAAACGTTAAGGTATTTTAGTGACACATGATAGGCACGGTACTGCTCCCAAGTCCACCAGCACAGTCACATGCAACACCAAAAGCAGCAGCTACAACTGGCAGAGTCCTCCCGAGGGTTTTTCTTGGGCCACTAGCATGTGAAACTCAGCTGGCCACAAGCAAGCAGGGAAGAGTGCAAAGTATCTTCCCAAAGAGCCGAGTTTTTGTTTCCAACGTGTAGCTTCAAAGTTTGGATCTCCAGGAGATGCTGGAGAGCTGTACCCTCAACCCCGAATCCAGAGGCAAAGGGGCATTTCTGTCTCATCTGCCCGTTCTTTCACACTGCTCAACTTGCCAGGAAGACACTTGTAATATCCCCCAATATCTGAATGTACATTTCCCCTCCTTACTGAACTACTTTTGCACAGAAAAGCAGCTTTTAGACTGTGAAGGTAGAATATACTCATCACATATCCCTTCCTTACAGTGCTATAGCTATTTTAAAGGTTATTTTGAGACAAATGATGTAGCAAATCTCTCAGTATCTGGAAGCATTGCAGCCTTCTTATCACTGGAAGGAAAGTAGTTTCCCATAGCAAGAGTTGTGCCTACATTCAGACGTTCAAAGCCTTTTAAAGCTGTCCAACCCAAAACCTTCTGTACTTGGCAGACAGGAGACAGTGATCATCACAATATTTTATGGGATAGTTTAGGTACATAAGGAGGAACCAATCAACAGGAATATCTGAGAAAATCTGCCTCAGCAGCAAACTTAAGACAAGAAATGGAAGTATCTTTTAACCTTGCCAGCAGGTGCTGGTGTTTGCTGCCCTACCCCACCTCCCTCTGTGGTCTCCTTGGATGGAGAGTGTCTTCACCCCGACACTAAGAGCCACCGATGCCACACGCTGGAAAGAAAACAGATTATCGTGTACAAACAGAGTAGTGAGAACCAGAGATGCTGAAGAACTCTGTGCCACGTTGGTAACTTACTTTGCAAATTTTATACAGAACTGAGTGAAATACTTCCTCGTGGAGGCCAGGTTGTCGCGGATGATGGGGACGTTTTGTTTAATGTGGAGAATGACTGAGGTGACATAAGGACTCTGGTCGCCAACGTGTTCCACGTTCTGCCACTGCATCTGCACAAAGGGGAAAAAACAACCAAAGAGACTGTTTAATTCATTAAGATTCAAGCAATAGGTAAGGGAAAACTGTACAAACTTCCTGCCAAAAGATCTCTAAGGAATCATCAAGAGACTGCCTCTGCAATTCGCCACCAAGGTCAAGTCCTTCGTCACTATATTGACTGAGCAAAAACCCTTCCACAACAAGATACAAAGAAAAGCCGCAACGGCCCTTTTTCCTTGTGTCCTACACAAATGGGGACCACTAGGATTAAAGAGGCTTTTGGAACACACCAGACTGCCTTCATATTTAACAGCTTCCAGTTTGCCGGCAAGAAGTGCCCATATAAATCCTGATTATAGGCATTTGAGAAAATATCTGCAAGCTTGCAAAGCCTGGATTCCTGTATGGCAGCCAAGACTTTAATACTGGTGAGACTGATGACAGATAGATGGAAGAGGGAGAAATAGTCTTAAAGTCCAAAGCGCTCTACACCAGCGTAGCTCACACTGAAACCACTTCTGGTGTACAAAGCTAGGGTGCCAACTTCAGCTCATCCCAAATACACATGAAAAAAAACCCCACACACAAAACAAGAAGAGTTACTCAACCTCCCATTTTGCTTTCATTTACCGTCAGCAGAAATGCAAAGGAACAGCCCCTGTGAGCCACGTGTGTGACTCCCTTGACTTTCTCTTATTTGCAGTACGCGGGGAGCACACAGTATAATTCACGTGGAAAAAAACCCAAAAGAGGTAATTTTGCCCTGCCCAAACACCCATGCATAAAACAAAGTCTCACTGAGGAACACAAGCATCCAGAAAAGTTTTCTTAGTTCTGCTGCTACACAGTCTGCAATGTGCTCAAACTAACTGTTGGGAGATGCGGGTCCTCCTGCTGGAGATGAAACAGGAGGAAAAGCAGGTATGAAATCAGGATAGGAAACTGGGCACATGCAGAAGATGTTTTGGTTTTTTTGTTTTTCTTTTGTGGGGGTGTCTGTCCTCCAACTTGCTTTCTCAAGTTGTGGATTTTGCATGTAAAGTTTTTTTCTTCCTGGTTTCAATTTAATTACCAGCTACTTTGTCCCCTGCAACCCAACCAAAATTCCAACCAGACAACATGCAGCCTAAGTGACGAAATGGGCAAGAGAAGCCAAGTTCTTTGCAAAACCACAGTGTCTGAGAGAGTCTACGCGTGTCCTAACGAAGTTGTCCTTATTTAAGCCAACCCCAACAAAGCAAAACCCCAACCCGCTCATCTCACATCAGCCCGGTAGCTAAAAGGGAAATCTGTCTCATCACCCGCTCTACAGGTTTTCATTCCATCCTACTTCCATTTAGAAGATTGCTTAAGAGACAACCGCTTTTCTACTCCCCATGGGACGTGTCATACCTGAAGAAAACACTTAGTGCCTGTCTCCTTGACGGGGAGGGCCATTGACCCTCCTTGACAGGCAGCAAACCCCAACCAACGGCCCATCCCCACGCAGCGGGAACAGCCAGAAAGTGGGAAGGGACTGCTGAGTTGAATTATTACAACAACAATAAAACAGTAGCTTTTTCATTTTCCTGGTCTTCATTCCAACAGCGATACTTTACAACCAAACTTTTAAAGCATGACCAGTAAAAATAGCCCTTTGTGTGTGTATGTGGGTGTGTTTCACCCGAAAAAAAACCCAGTAGCTGCAATGAAAGACATAGTACACATACTGAAAAGTCATCAAAAGAAATATGAGCCCAACTCTTCTGGTAAAGCTTTGTTCCTGTCATTTTAAATTTATTCCTCTTTTTCCCTTGTCCTATGTTTTTCTTGGGATATCCACATAGTTTACATACACAAGCTGAAAATGAGCCCAAAGAACAGGAGCAGCGAGGCCTCTTGCTCGTCGGCCAAAGGGAGAAGCCCAGCGCAGGGGGCAACCAGCAGCAGCCAAAAGGCACCTGCACACCCTGAGGACACGGGGCAACAGGCACAGACTGGAACACAGGAAATTCCATCTCAACGTGAGGAAAAACTTCTTTACTTTGAGGGTGACGGAGCACTGGAACAGGCTGCCCAGAGAAGTTGTGGAGTCTCCTTCTCTGGAGACACTCAAAACCCACCTTGATGTGGTCCTGTCCAGCCTGCTCTAGTTTGGACTAGATGGTCTGTGAAGGTTCTTTCAAACCCCTGCCATTCTGTGATGTGGCCACCCATGTGGGCATGACCTGGCGCTACTTTCAGAGCCAGTTTTCCCAACAAAAACACAGGAAGATCAAGTTTTGAGAACATTTTCTTAAAAAAGAGAAGAGAAGAGAGAAACCCTAAGTATAACTGGGGTGATCTGGCACATAACAAGACCTGCACTATCTTCTGGGCATAGAGAGTGTTCTTGGGTCTGCCCAGCTGCAGGTTCCCATGTCACCACATGTCCCTGCATCCCCAGAGGGCCAGGAGTGGGGTGGGAGGGCCAAACCAGGAACCACCAGGTGCCCCCTCCGTGTCCAGCACTGACATGGGTCTCTGGCAAGAGGGGTTGATTCATGACTTACTGGAGGGTGAATTGTTCTCCAAGTCTCCCCGTGCTCAGTAGCATCCCATATCGTTACAGGCTCCAGACTGGGCACAGGGAGAAGCCCTAAATCCCAGGCCAACACCTTCTCCCTTGACCTCTTGTGGCTCCTGCAGGAAGAGGTGGGAGGGAAAGGAAAGGCAGTGGGTGCTGCAGGCAGGAGATGTTGCTGCCTCTGAAACTGCCTCCGCTGTTTTCTGACAAGGGGTTTCAGTTGGCGCCGTCGCGGTGCTGCACCTTGTGTGAGGGCTAAAATGCACTCACACTGACTTTTAATTAGCAGCTGGCAGCTCTGATTGCTCTGCTCTTGGGGCTTTCCTTGTATGTATTGGAGAGATTATTAGAGCTCCGTGTCTAAGCGCTTGCTGTTGTCCACTCAGTTGTATGGAAGTAGGAAATTGCAGCCCTGCCAAAAGGTTTTAGCGAAATGTAAAAAACCAGCAAGCGATCGACATGAGTCACTAAAATGTCCCCCAGCCCCACTTACAAGCACAGTTTTACATATAAATTGATGTTTAATTCAGCAAGTAAATCAAACCTTACCCAGAGCAATCCATAAACTTAATTGGGGTAAAAACATCCCATGCTGATTAGTAGTTCCCTCATCCCAACAATTAAAAATGAAGCACAACAGGCAATTTAAGCGCCTGCTACAGATCAGTACAACACATTCACAGCACTTTGTTATCCAGAATATAACAACAGGGGGGTTCGGGAAATTCCTCTCCCATCCCACAACCAATCTCCCCGTCCTACAGCCGCGTTTAATCATTTCACACCTGCCGTAAAGTTTGAATAAAGATTATCACCCACACATTTTGTAATATGGGGCCTTCTCCTCCTTTACCGCTTCTTCCAGAACACACAAGGTAAAGAATCAGGGAAACTAAGCACCGTCTCCAGCTGAAAGCAATATCCACAATGCAACTTTCTGTGTTAAATCTCTCAAAATGGCCCGCAGCCAAAGTGGATTTAGGGTTTAAGTATTTCTTAATTCACCTCTGTAGTTACTGAATATTTTTGCAAGGGAAAAAACCAAAAAGTCAGCCTCCAACAAAGGACTGGGAATGTTCAATCTTGGAGGACACCAGAGTGAAGTAAATGAGAAGAAGCTAAACAAAGGAAGAGCCCTAATGGAGTAGGGGGTCGAGGCAGACATGCCTTCCCGAAACTGGGATAGATCAGGGACACAGTTTTTATTCCTTTGATAAAGACTGAAATTTCATACGTCCAAATACTAACTCTGCATTTAAATAATTGCATGCATTTCTTATTCAACTGTCAGAATAATAACCCAGCCCCAAAGGAACGGGAGGAGGAGGGTGATGGAAAAAAAAATCCAAAATCTCTTTCACCAAACCCAGGTCTAGTAAAAATCACATGAAAGCCACTCTGTCCGATGCAAATAGTGGCATGTGTGCAGGAGTGACAAGTATTTATTTAGCTAATTTCATAACACTTAACTTGTTTATATATCATCAGCCCCATCACATGTGCTGCATTTTACCAGTGTTCCAAAGACAAAAATAAATGGCCTACCAGCTGCTGCTTTCTCAAGGTTGTGGTTTACTTGGGTATAAACAGCCAGAGGGAAGCCATTCAAATACTACTACGCTGCGTACCTTCAGGAGATCTAAGGAACTGACACAGCACATGCACAACACCTGAAGTGCTGAGCCTTCCTAATGGTGTGATTTTACTGGGGAAAATAAATAAGTAAAAATAAATAAACCCTCTGTTCATTTGGAACATGTACGAGCTCCATTACCAGCTGCATTCCACTTCAAATATTAGCTGGGGGTGGCAGGGCTAGTTACAGCTGGAATACATCATAAAGCAGAGAGCTATTAAAATTATGGCAGCGAGACAGCGTGTTGATCCTAGGGAAAAAAAAAATGGAGCTCTATGTTTAATATTTCTAATTAAAAAAAAAAAAGTTCAATCCACTTTTGTTGTCTTCACCTCTGTCTAAAGCAGTCTGGGTTTTCACAGTACTTTGGCAAGAAGACACAGCTCTGCATTTCGAACGTACAAAAGCCAGCAGTGTAACTGCAACAAAATCCTTAAGCACTAATCACATGGGCCTCTCTAGGAATGGCTCCATATGTCCTTGAGAGGATCACAGGAGCAGCAGGGCTCAATCTCAATTCCGTACCACTCTTTGAGTGCCTCCATTTAATGGCCACGAATAAGCAGACTGGTAAAACTTGTCAAAGATCACACAGAGGATAGCACATGAGAAGGCGTATTTGAAATTTCATGCTAACAAAAGCCTTCCCAATTTTAAAGGCTCTCACTGGCATTAGGAAAAGAGAAAGCCTTAGATACTTACAGAAAGACTTTTATTATCCATGTGTTTTACCGGGCTGCAAAAGAACGAAAGCTCTAATCTGAATGATAAGAGTTTTTGGAGTCATTTATAACTGCAGCAGTTGCTGCTCTAAGAAGCAAGAAGAATTCAATATACAGCTAAGACTCAAGGCAGAGTAAAAAGATATAACAAGTCAAATCGAGCCATCAAAGCAAGGAAGACCCACAAGGGTCTTAAGGCTACTTCCTTCTGAAACAAGTCCATCCCCTACCTTGCTCATCGCAGTCAGGGCAGGGTCGCAGGCTGCATCCAGGTCCTGCACTAAGAGCTGAATGCTGTTGGAGATCACACTGCAAAAAAGACCAAGCACAAGTTTGAGAACAGCTCTCGGCCGCACAGCGCCAGGAACGGCGCATCCGACTGCGAAAGGTGACAGTAGGGTTATGCTGGGAGTACACACGGCTAGAACCTGTACTGAAAAGAAGCCGGGGAGTTCTGTGTGCTGTTCATTGGGGAGCTACACAGCAGGCTTTAGTGTAGAGAGGATGTTTTTGTAGTTGACCTTTCTCTGTTTTGACACATAGAAGGGGCTGGAGATCAGAGGTGTCAAATGGGGGAATCCTCCTCCTGCCCATCAGGAAGAGGAGAAACCCCCGAGTACTGAGCTCAGGCCGCATTCGGCTTCAGATTTAATCCAGTCTGCATAAAACTAATGTTTTATCATCTCTCCACTTAATTCACAGTCAATATTCTACTACTCACAGAAACTTGAAAAGAGAGTTTTAAAAAAGCACATCTGTATGAGTTCTGACCGTGCCTCCCACTTGAGAAGATCAAGGCAGATGTCTTATTTACACTATGTCTAGGATTGCTGCCATCCATTGTTTGAGTTTCTCAGAGACATACACCAGACTAAAGGACTCATTAGTCAAACACATTTCCCTCCCTCCTCTTTTTTTTTTTTTTTTTTTTTAACAGCATGATATTGCCTAGAGACATATTTGATGCCACCATACTACGATGCACATAAAAGTGCAACTGATCCTAAAACAACAGCCGAGAAACACCATCTGCAGCGACTCGGACCACCCTCAAGGGCACAGAACCCAGCGCTTGTATTACAGACAACTTCTGCTAGAGGTAGCAAGGGATTGTTTCACTAAGTACATACCGTTTTAAAAACCAGTGTAAACTTTAAATCTGCCACAGATGCCTGTTTACAACTTCAGGATTATATGTCTAAGAACTGAATTTTACTTTTGCTCTTTCTCACGATGGTAGCACAGATGGGAACTGCAGGTCTACAAGGAATCTGACCTCAAACCATCTTTTCTCCCCCTTGTATTCTTTGTGAAGTTCTGGGTACTACTACTTTTGATTGTCTCTACCAGCCCATCGAGATACGGTATCACCCTCTCTTAATTCTGCTGCTGGGATCTGGGTGCTGTTCTGCACTGCAGCCCACACAGGTTGTCCATTCCCTTTCCTGGAGCTCCACCACACAGACTGGAACAGGAGGCCAAGTAAAAAACTGTTCCTTCAGAGCAATTCATTTATTTGTAAAGGCAACCTCATCCAAAATTAGTTGGAAAAATTAGCATGGGAGATGAAGTGACTACTGGCTTCAGGTTACGTGATCTGAAAGTTGCATTGGGATAAAAAAAGCCTGTGACCATTGCTGCTGGTGCCTCTGCTGGGCACTACAGGGTTTAGTCCCCTGGGGGATTCTACCAGCTCAAGTGATGCCAAAGGAGACTGAAATAACTGTCTCCCGGGCACGACTGACTCCTGCAGGCGCCTGCTGGCACTGACCCGCAGGGAAGAGCTGCGGTTCAGCACCAAAAGGATACGAAATTCTCTGGGTGGAAGGAGAGTGACTGCATCCATCACCCGTCTCCCCACGTCAGGAGTCTGTCTGGAGCTGGGTCACCCTGTACAGGCTCTGCCTGAAAACCGCACGATTACAAACAGGGAGAGAAACCTATTTGTCTGCTTTTCAAAACAATCACACGGTGCAGCAAGGAGCCTGTTGCAAATGCAAAGCAACGTGACACACCAAAGAGGATCCCGGTTCTGCAAGAAGACACTCCAAACCTTTGCCCCGGGTGGCACGTAAGGGCACTTCAGCAGCAGTTAATGAACCCCCACACGATCCCTGATGGATGTGTGAACCTGGCAGGCAGGGAAGCCGAGGCCACAAATGAGCAATATGGTTCTAACAGAGCCTGGGAAGCTCAGTGCTTCAAGCTTTCAAGAAGTTTCTCACCGCTGCCCACAGCCTCACAACACACCAGTAGGGCAAGGGGCTTGGAATCACGGATTTCTGGATTTACACAATAATTTTCCTTCTGCTGAGCTTCAAGAAGAGCTCATTATCTTTTCCGTATTAGCCACCCCAGGGGTAAAACCCCCCTGAGTCGATCGCTTCATACACATTTGGGGTGGTTCTGCACTCTCCTTTCTGCAAAGGAAGAAACACTTTCCAGGGTGTGCAAGCAGCAATGTTTTATCACTTTCTTTATGACCATGCCTAACAAGACATCAAATCCCAGAAGAAACAACGTGTTTGATGTCGAATGAGCAAATGCCAGAGAGAGGTTTATAACAATGACTTACACTGACAGAAGGCTGGACAAAGCTCTATACTGGAACAGATTGAAAGTCAATTAAAAAGCCTTTGTTACAAGATATATCAGGGCTGTCAGTTTAACTTTAAAGCTGTCCAAAACAGCAAATGTGAACTATACATTTAAACAATTTCCAAAACACATCATATTGGCTGCCTACGACCAACCACCTCGTGAGGCAGAGAATCAAGGCAGCCAGCTCCTGCCACACAGGTCACCAGAAACTCAAATTGTCCATGTTAAGAAAACCCCACCATATGGCATATTCTATCTCTACTCCCCAGCTACCTTGTTTGCTTTGGCTTAGTGGACACAGCAACCCTTCGGTCAAGGATTTACTCTTAAAAAGGTCTGAGAAGTATCGAAAGGGAAGGGAGTCTCTGCAGCCTGGAACAGAGCCCAAGAGCATGTGAAATACCTGGATGGAGATTCAGTGGGATCCTGCCCACTGGAGCAAGGGAGGAGGGATCACAGGAAGGAAGTCTTCTGGAAACATCTTACTGCTCTCTGGGCTGAACCTTAGTTTTAGGGAGAGGGAGAGCTGGTGATAGGGATTATCCTCCCAGCTTTGCCAAGGTTTTCTTATGCCTGATGTTAGGCAACACAATTAGTTTTTTGCCTCGATTTTCCTCTCTCAAAAAATATTCAGTCTGTTTGTCAGTGGTGGAGAGGATGTTAGAGGGGAGTATTTTTAGCATCGTTACGTGAAAAGTTATTTTAATGAATTATAATCTTCTCTCAATTATAAGATAAGATTGGATCAGTCTTTTATGTCATCTGAAACGGGGTTTGATCATCCTGACAAGGCTGCTGATTAACAGTGGGAAGTTAAAGCAGGAAGGAATGTACTGAAATAGCTTCCTTTCTTGAAATGTAACAGCCACCTCACAGAGCTGCCAAGATGCAAATGATGTTTCAAATGGAAACTCACTATTTCCTTTCCCTTCTCCAGTGCTCTTGTTCATTTGGCTGGGATGATGGGGAATAACTACATCTGAAGTCTGTGCTATTGCTGCTCTCAGACTAGCCAAAAGATGACCATTCCTTCACCAGGGAAATGCCTATGCCTTGGCTGCGTATCTGGGTGGGTCCTACAGCACTGGGATCTTGGGCTTGTATTACTCCAGCACCATCTGGCTGACAAACTTGGATGTTTGATATATTCTGTGAGGATGCATCTGCTGAACATACATGCTGAAAGTGTCCATCTCTCCCGTCAGGTTGATTCTCTCCACCAGACTTGCATCCACTTTTTCTTTGAGCTTCTCTTCCAGCTGTTAGGAAACAAAAGCAGCAACAGAAAGATCAGGTTTCTTACTGAAAATGACCATTCTTGAAAACTTATGTTCTGGAAAAGCCAGCTGCTTAAAACCTAATCTGTGCTCAGACTATATCCAAAACTCAGCCAGTGAGCAATGGAAATCTCTCTTTGTTGGACACCCTGGAAATATTGCCAGGATGGCCTGTGGTGGCACCGTGTCCTCAAAGAAGTAACATCCAAGGGCATTTATGCAACTCTAGTGTGATGTGCTAATGGATGAGCTTAACACCATGGCACCTGTCCTGCGAATAAAGATGTTTTCCAACACCCGGCCTGTGCCCAAACTGCAGAGGAGGATTGCCAGTTCTAGTGGCCGAGAGGCCTTTGGTTTGTGATGGCCAAACATCACAGCTCATCTACTAACCAAAGGCATTTTGAAAGCACCTGAACGTAACGAACGCTGTGGCTGCAAAGTGGATCAGCAGAAATACCTTCTCTCCTCACTCCACCTTGTCCCAGTATTTCATGCAAGTGTTTTCCCAAACCTATTCTGAATTATGTTTTTCTTGTTTTTATAAAAGGGAGATCATGAAACATGAGCAAAGTCTTTTTTTTTTTTTTTAATAAAAAATTGGTTCCCACTCCAAAACAAATTATGTAACAAGTATAGAAGGAAAGCATCCAAAACCAATGCCGCAAAGCAGGATTACAAGCAAATGACTTTTCTCAGGTAGAAACAGTAAAATCAATACTTTTTTTTTTCTTTGAAATATAGATTTAATAACATATTGCTCAATAATCAACAGGCTGCTAGGTGGAGCAGACACTACTAGGGATATTTTAGTACTTCTGACTCCTCCAGCCTCCAGAACAGTCTGCCCCTACGAGGGAGCAGCTCAGCAGCTGGTGTGGGTGCTGCTGGAGGCCAGCTCAGAGGCGCTGTGAAGGAAAGCTCACCTGCTGGGTGGTGGCCAGGCAATACTCTGCGGTGCTGAGGATGCTGCAAATGAGGCAGAGTTCTTCTAAAGTAAACTTAGCCACTTCAGAGCCTTCCTTTTCTTTCAGCAAGCTAGTGATGGTGAGCCCACCGCTGCTGCTAGTTGTCCTGGGGAAAAAAAAAATAGAAAATAAAGACAAAACCTGTAAGGCTTAGTGCACAGACACGCACCGCAAAACTACTACTAGATTACAATGCCATAAAAAAGCCCTTATGACCACAAAGTCCAATGCCCTGTGCATCACAGGTCAGTGTCATTCTGCATCAAACCCACAACTGCTATTTTAGTTTGGGAATATCTTTTAGAAAGACAAATTGAACTTGATACGAAGTCTTGGAGCAAAGGACAGTTCACTCATTCACAACACGGTAGATTAGGATGCAAGTGGAATACAGCTTTCCCCGAACAACTTCACCTTCACTGCCAGTTACTCAAAATCTAATTAAAGATTACAGAAAAATCTCAGTAACTATCAGGCATCTTGTCATATTTATCTCCTCGGTACTAAACAGATGTCAACATGCATTTGAAACTTCGGTAACCTGCTTTAAAAACTGATGATATCAACACAGTAAATTATAGAAGATGCAGCTCCTTTCCACCGTCTTCCAGTGATTAACGACTGTATATCAACAAAGAAAGACTCAGAACAGTTCAGAGTCAGGAAATTCCCTACCTCTCAACTCTTTATAATCCAAATCCATTAAAAAAATAGGACAGTGATATTTATCTTGGACAGCAAAAATGGAGCACACAAAAAAATTGTGTATAAAGAATGCAACTGAGGTCTGATGGAGAATGCACATTAAATTTATCTTTCCACTTGTCTGGATGTAACCCTCTCCCCTTCCATCTGTAAAAGATTTTACTGGTTTCAGAAATTCATTCTGCTGCTCCCGGGTTTACAAGGGAAACAAACTGAAGATGGCAGATAGCATACAGAATTATCTGCAGTTAAGGTTGGCGATATCTCAAGCAGCTCCTTTAGCCTGCACACTTACCCTTATCAGTGCAAACCTGTAACAATTTCCTTTCTTTTCACTGGATTTACGTCTACGTATCTTATTCATACATATATAAAAATGTCACAGCTGAGGGAGTTACAGGTAAGTACTTCAGCAACACACAAATAAGCCACCTTCATTACAAACGATGGTATGTACAACGTTGAGCTACGGCAGCCAAGGATCACAGTGTGACTTTGCTACCCAAGTGGCAGGGTAAGGGCAACTCTGAGAGCCAGACCCCTCTGAGGAGGCTTGGGCTGGCATTTCAAAAGGAACTTCAAGGAACTGTAAATCTGACTGCTCATCACAGCCAAATATGAAGCTATCCTCCAGGGGCCCTTAAAACAAAAACAATGCTGTGACCGTCCATTTGGTCTCTTGCTGTTTCTCAGTGCAACAAATCAAATTTTTGAGAAAATCACAAAGTAAATGTAGAAACGTTGCTGCTACATGGTTTCTTTGACAGTGACACATAAGCATTCACACGTATGTATTTATTAATTATCTTTACAAAGCATCTGCTCCTCACTGGAACGTCTCACCAGACGGTGCTGCAGCATTTGGGAAGGGAAACTCACTTGGGCAGGTTTCCAGACAGAATTTTCCAGGCGTATTCCCGGAGGTACTTCTGGAATATGGTGGTCAGGGCTATCATGGGTTCCCCAGTGCTGAGCTGGGAGCACTGGACCATGCACTTCTTGTAGTACACAAAGAGGTCGGCGCAGCTGGGCAGGACAGCTCCTCCTTCATCCACGTTGGGCTTGGGGGGACCCTGAGCCTTGAAATCGGCCACGAACCTGTCAATCAGTTCACCGAGATTTCTGATATGGGGGAACAACAGAAAAGCATTTTAGTATGTTGGGGGAGGGAAGAGAGAGAATAACTCTTAAAAGCAAATGCCCCATCTCATGACACCAGCAAACCCATTCAGATTTTAGCAGTTGGTTATTCCAGCCCTCCCTTATCCCTGCCCTCACAGCACAAAGCTCATACAGTAACGAGGACTGAGCCGATGACGAACGACCTTTTGTACACAAGAATTTTTTTTTAGTGGCAGCTTCAATCTGTTCTCCAGTCACATATAAAAGCTCACAAGTCTGCCAGGATGAGGTTCAGCACATTTGATGCAAGTGCATAAAGCTTATGCTCAAGTTTTATTCCTGGCACCGGCAAAAGTAACAGTTGGGCTTCCCATATCAGCGACCTCCAGAGCAGACCTCGGGGAATATGGTTTTTAAAGGGATGTGCTCAGAATGGCGTGCCCTTTCTTGGTTCCATTTGGATACCACCTGGTTTTGGACAACTTCACACATCCTTTAAAGAAGTTCTATTTAGCAGGAGCGCAAAGTGCACTTCCTACTGAAACGCTTTCTAAAAGCACAAAAAGCCCCCCTATTGTCCCAAGGGATTCATTATAACCCAGTCCTTACTCAAATATTTTGGTTTTTAGGCAACAACAAACTCGACTCCACCATTTCATCACGACAGAAAGGCCTTTTAGCATGGCAGAGGGCCAGAACCATCAATACAGGACCAAAGAAGTCTTCTGATCTTGGGGAGTTCCTCTGTTCCAACTCCTCCAGAGAGAGCACATCCGTGTCAGGAACAGAGACCAGGAACACCGGAGCTCAGCTAATTGCAGTAACCTTTGCCAGATTAACTCAATTACTGCAGTAAACCTCCTCCCCCAGACACACAAATGCAGGCACCCTTCCACAGGGAAGTTTGGCTTTTGAGGAATATACAGACATTTTGGATGACAGTGTGGCACTCTGCTGACCAAAAGGAGTTGGGAAGTTCCCATATTTTATATTCCCAATTCCACTCTGGTCTTGGTTCCACGTTGCCCAGCCCTCCCCTTCCCACGGCACAGCCTTCACCCCTCACTGCTGAGACTGTGATGTGCTGTGGCCCAGGGTACACAAGTAGAAAACCAAATCCTCAGAAAGAAAATGGGAGAAGGAAGAACCTGAAATGTAACTCCCTCAAGAAATTGAACTATCTTTAAAAAAAAAAAAAAAAAAAAAACCAAAAGAAAAAGGCATTACTGTTAACATATTATGATAATTTTTCAATAAGAGACTTATTTGATGGGATCGCAATGCTGTCCACAGAGATGAAAACTCTTACTTTATTTTTAAGAGTTCCAACTTAAAGTGTTCCCCCAGTCTCCTGCCAGCTCTCTGGGCACCCAGCACACCACCAGGGTTCATGCAAAGAGACTGCATTAGGGTCTCCTGGAGGGGATATGGCCTCACCACCAGCACCACGGCTGTGACTCTACCACTTACCTCCGCCAACGAAAGGGGGAAAAGCCCAACAGCGATGAAAACTTTTCCCCAGTTTCTGCCCTTTCTTTCTTCTCACATCGTGAAAGAGAAAAACCCACTCTGATTCCAGTTTACCACAGAATTCAAAATGCTGCATGAGTAGAAAAGGTGACCTGGCTCTTCCCTGATGAACTTATGGATTCCTGCCCCAAAACGGATGCGCTCCTACTGTGGATGATCCAATGCCGTCCTGGGGTGTATCAGAAGGGGTGTGGTTAGTAGGTCCTCCTCTGCTCTGCCCTGGTGAGACCCCATCTGGAATATTGTGCCCAGTTCTGGGCCCCTCAGTTCCAGAAGGACAAGAAACCGCTTGAGAGAGTCCAGGGCAGAACCACAAAGATGATGGAGTGGAGCATCTCCCATACAAAGAAAGGCTGAGGGAGCTGGGTCTCTTCAACTTGGAGAAGAGGAGACTGAGGGTTGACCTCATTAATGTTTATAAATAAGTAAAGGGTGAGTGTCAGAAGGATGGAGCCAGGCTCTTCTCAGTGACATCTAATGACAAGACAAGGGGCAATGGGTGCAAGCTGGAACAGAGGAGGTTCCACTTAAATATGAGGAAAAACTTCTTCATGGTGAGGGTAACAGAACACTGGAAGGGGCTGCCCAGAGAGGTTGTGGAGTCTCCTTCTCTGGAGACATTCCGACCCCACCCAGACACATTCCTGTGTGACCTGATGTAGGTGTTCCTGCTCCAGCAGGGGGATTGGACTAGATGATCTTTCAGGGCCCATTCCAATCCTTGATACTCTGTGATTGTGTGAAACGTGCTTGCAATATCAGGGCTCTAAATCATGAAGCAAGGCTCTTTGGCTTAAGCCGGGATCCTAGGCTATTGCAGAGACAAGTAGCCCCTTTTTTCATGCTTTTTGCTTGCTGCTTTGAGTACTTCACATAGCTCTGATTCCATGCACACGCACAGTTCCTCAGCTTTGTTACAAGAACTGTAAAAACATCAGGCTGCTCAACTGATGTGATAAATCTCTACACTGGCACAAGCAAATTGAACACTGAACCAAAGCATTGATTGTCTTCGACCACAGCAAAGCAAAATGTACCTCCTCCCCCCATAGCCAGGGGGGAGCCAAACAGATGCTGCTGCAGGAGGGCTCACACGTGCTACGAGCTGCAGCCTTCCTTCAGGTTCTCAAGCAAAGCGGACATGGCTTGCTCCTTGTCAAAAGCCCCACTAAATTAAACAGCTGCATTTCTACCTCTGCATCTGTGCTTTGCTCCATCTGGGCAACAAAGTGGAGCTTTCTTAGCATCCACCAGCCACTTTGGTGGGTTTTCCCCCCCCTCTCTCCCCCCCATCGTTCTCTCAGTCTCGAGATGCAGCGAGGAATGTCAATGGCTTTTGTTTCTTTATGCTTAGTCCACATGTTCTCCTCTTATCTGAGGCAAAGTGAAATGTAGCTACATTTTCCCAATCCCCAAAGGTCTCGTCAACTGGGATGCACGAGCAAACACAGCTGTCCAAAGGAGCTGGGAGAGCAGAGTTAGAGTCTGATCCCAACCTGGACAAACCACCCGCCAGAGGCAGGCTACAAGGACTGCTCTTATTTCAGCAGGGGGTTGGTACAAGCAAAACTTTGGGATATTGTGCACAAAGGGAACTAATATATTATTAACGCTCACCTCGGTTGATGTCAGTCAAGCTTTCGCATTAGTCTCAGTTGGCCTTCGGTACAATACGAAGGCTTCAACCTCTGCATGGTACAAGGGGTGGACAAAGAATTTGGCAGAAAAAACTACTGGGAGATGAAACATGAAGAAGGCAGGAGAGGTACAGAAAATGAACAGGTTTTCTATCCAGACTCTGCGAAAAAGCTCAAAGTAAATTCTCTGGTAGCACACATGTGGTATTTCCTAACAGTAGCGTATTTATTGGGAGTAAGAACTCTCCAAATCTGACCAAGAAAAAACATAAAATGAAATCTTAGAGAGAGTATTTTACTTTGGTTCTTAAATCTTTTGATTCCTGTGTTCCTCTTCCTTTTTTCTTTCACCCAACCTCTTCAGTAATTTTTCTGCATCCCTGGCAATTACGAGAGGAACCAGGCAGCTGCCCAGCAGCATGAGAGAAGAGCGTGGTGCTCAGTAAGTCAGTCTGTTTAGAGACGTGAACAGTTGGTATCTGTTGGGTGCTGGGGAAGGGAAATGGCACGGAGACACCTGGACCACTTGTAGGATAGTTTTCACAGATTGGGGATTTTTGTCTGCAAATGGCACAAAGCGCCTGTTTTCCCGAACAATCTGGAGGCACACATGCATTTCAGCACACTTCAGCTTGGCTCTGCAGACTCTCAGACACCGCAGCCCTGACAAAGCCTTTCCTTCACTCCAACAGAACGGCTTCGCTCACACGCATCCGCTCCTGTGGCTCCGACAGACCGCAAAGGAGAGGTAGAGACACATGTCCCAAAGGGGCAGAAATGAAATCTGCTTCGCTCTTGAGAAATCTGATATTTACACTGCAGCTAAGAGTGGAGAGCAGCATCCTTAAAGCCTTTCTTTCCAGTCTCTCCTCTTAAATCGCTATGGATTTTGGCACTGTGTTTCTTTAAATGGGTATGGAAACAATTTTTTCAGGAGAAAAGGTCCAGGCTGCTTTCTGCCATAGACTTAAGGCAATGATGAAGAACTGTCACACTGCTCTCACTATTCAGAGCCCAAACATACAATTAATTATCTAAGCAACTCCTCATTTTCAGACATCAGCAACAGATTCCTCAAAAGTTCAATCAAAGGGGAAAGAAGAGAGAAAAACCTTAAAGGAAAGCAATTTTTGGCAGACAGGGGCAGCATGGGGAATACTGTGGCAGTTTTTCCTTTGAACTCCTTGCAGCCTGTGGCTATAAAGCTAATATAAAACATCTCAGGATTGTAAAGGAAAAGGGAAAAAAAAAAAGCAACTGAAAGGGCTAGGAGCACAGTGGGGTAGAATTACCAAAATGGGGATTAAAATGGCCCCCAGTGAGAAGGGAAGAAATATTCAAACAAGTCAGTGCTCAGTTTGCTGAGGGCAGGGGCTGGAAATATCTGTTTCCCTTTGTTATACTGCAGAGCGGAACCTAAACCCAGCACGACAGACCATTGTGCAAGGTTTCACTTTTTCTTTTTTTAAGCATGAAAGGTTGATGGGACATGGGAAACCTTTTTCAAGATGGCTATCTCAGAGTTTGGACAAAATGAGGACACCACGACCCTCGAGTTTCGCACTCTCTCATGTGTAAGTCCTTGAAAGGCAGAAGGGCTCAGACAGAGGAATTACATGAAGCGGGCGCCCCTTCTCCTTTCCAGGCACTAACCTGCACTAAAAGACTCTACTGAACTTCTCCAACTATCTCCTCTCCCAGCTGGCACTGCAGTCGTTACAGAGGTGCTACTTAAACCCTGGTGAGAATCAAGGTGCACAAGAAAGTGCGACGAGAGCTGTAAAAACTTCTGAGAGCTCTAAGCTGAAAGCTCCTTTCATTCAAGTTATTTTGCTGCAAGTCAAAGAGGAAGACAAAGAAGGGTTCCAGGGATTAAAGCCCCTAACAAAGTCCCAATCTGCAAGCGACGATAACGTTATCTTACAGCCAGCTCATCTACAGCAGCTTTCATCTACGGATCTCAAATAACTTATTTCTATAAAGCAAATCTTGAAATTCCTCTGCCATGAAGCCACATGAGTATTTTACAGAAAAAGCAAAAGAAAAAGCAAACCTACTATTTGTGGAAGACACGAGATGAAAGAAAGGCATATGTCTGCAGTGGGAATTGCAGAGGCAACAGAAGCAATTTCCGAAACACTAAGCCTCTTCCCCAGAAAGGCAGTGGGCATCATTCCTGCGAGCCTGTGCAATTACAGATGAAGCCAACACCCACAGCCCTCTGAACGCTCATTTCTGCCCAAGCAAAGGCCCTCCTCATTCTAACCGTCTCAAACCACAAACACTGCTCCTTACAAAAAAAAAATAAAAATCAGAAAACAGACTTTCAAGAAATTAATTTTCTGCAGCCCGAGTACAGAATCTGGAACAACCCAACCGTAACACACATTCAGAAGCAAACAAACCCAAAAGAGCAGGCTGGTTACTCACTTGTCCTGGGACTCGATATACACATAAAGGTGAGGCTCGAAGCACTTGGAAACAATGCCATGGAAAGGATTGTCGGGGGCCTTTGGCTTCTTTGGCTGTAAGAAAACATTTAAGAGAGTTGGTTTCAAACCTGCCCTGTAAGACCTAGAAGAAACAGTAACGCACCAGCACAGAGGGATCTAAGTCTTTAGAAATATTACAACACACAAATTTACTGTCAAGTAATCAAAGATGAGAAATCAACAGTACATATGGCGTCAGCGTGTCCAAGTCTTCCCTTGCTCTTACCACAGCTCTTGTTATTCCAGGGAGTTATCTTTTCTCTTGTAAAACAGTCTTAATCCTTACAGAGAAGACTGCTGCATGCCCACGGATTTCAGTAGAAGCATCTTAATGCAGTTTGTAAATAAAACCTTGCTGCACCCTTCGAACGGTAACAAGACTGCACTAGTCACCTCTGAAATGAAATGCAGCAGTCCTTTGGAAGCAACATTTACATATCCCTACACTTTAGAACATTAAGGTTAATAACTCAAAGTTACAGACTTCATCTGGATGAGTTTTATTTAGATATACAGAGCGTGATTACCGGAGGAGCTGGAATTATGCAGGCAACGTTACGGGACTGCTTTCACTGTGAAACACGTTTCTGGGGATGCAAAGACTTCTATTTTAAAATCACATTTAGAGCATTAAGCACATATGCCATCTGGGAGTCGTCTGGTTTACTCTCAGTTTAGTTTAGTACCGCACTCTACACAGTGGCCAAGCACTACTCAATATGCTTAAATTTGTGCATGTTTAAGGTCAGGGCCTTTAAGCTCATTTTTGCCCTAAAGTTAGACTTTGGTTTGTTTTATTTTGTTTTTTTTACTGGTAGACAACTTTTCAGGTTGCTTCCCAGCAAGCTGACAATCTTTCACTGCCTGCAAAGAGGGCTGCAGAAACTCTGGAATGGAATTCTTGTCTCTCTCCACAAAAAGCCAGGATCAGCTCCCAGCCAATGAAGATACGAATTTTTCCAGCTGAATGTTGTTTTTTCTTTTTAAAGCGTAAAAAAAAGCAAAACAAGAGAGCCTAAAGGACATACTTTCTAAGTCTTTTGTAGAAGTATCAGAGAATGACAAGGCAAGCATTTATCAGGAATAATTAAGACTCAAAGACACAAGGAACACTAACACATGGCTGCGAACCTAATGGTTTTATGGAGACCAGACCACCTTTACAAGACTGGCTTCATTTACCCTCTCACTAAGAGCATGACTGGAGAATGTAAGTTTTTACAGCTTTGGGAGAGAGCCACTACGCAGCATTCTCCGCCCCAGCGCCTGTGCCAGCGCCTGCCCGTTCCTGCCGGATGCGCACACTCATCGGAGCTGGGACAAAAGCAATAGGTGGCAATTACAGAAACCTGCCAGCCACCAAGTCTCCAGGATGGCAGCTCCAACAAAAGGTTGCAGATTCATGATGTTTACGATTTACCAGTCTTGGAAGAGCCAACTCCTAGCGCAGGACTGGTTTTCTGCGTGCGCGTGTGTCTCTGCATCACGCTGCTCCCAGCATGTCTGGTGGAGAGAATCCTAAATCTTTTAACAGTAGCAGCAAAGCTGTATTTCTGAGCATGCAATCCTGTCCAAAAGCTGCAGATGTTTAAGCTATTTCCTCCTTGAGTTTGATGGAAATAATAAAAGGTTACTGTTGTCACAGTAAGGAGGTCTGCAGCTGGCCCAGTTTCCTTTCATTACTATCCAAAGTAAACAGATTAAATCGAACTGCTAGTATCACTAAAAGAGGTTCTTTTTTAACATGGATTCCCCCCCCAATCTCTTGTGCTCCCTCTTATAATCCCAAGTGTCTTAAATTCTCAGGACTAGTGTCTCAGAAGAGCTCTACCACTCAAAACTCTTCATCTTCAACTCTTCCTCCAGCCAGTGACAGCAGGAGAGACCTCCAACATGAGCTCACCAGCACTAACCACCAGCTGCTGGCGCTTTGAAACTGAAACATTGGAGCCTGTGGAGCTCCCATTTGGCAGACGGGCTTGTGGCGCAGCTGCCCTTGCTGCAGAGTCCAGCACTGTGTTGTGAGCATCGACATACCCAGAGAGAGGGCAACCTCAGCACAAATGGCATTTCAAGAGATAGCTCAAGGGATGGCTTCGTACCACCCTCCCCACACACAGGGAGCAGAGCAGTTCCTTTCTCAGAAACACCTGAACTGCTTCTGGCCAGGGCAGTGCATTCCACCGTTCACTAAAACCAGCCCTAAATGGCTTTGCAATTTATCTCTTCGCTCGCCTTCTAGCACTAATGACTTCTCCAAGGATGTCCTCTCAGCCCAGCCCTGCACATCAGAGCCAACCTTCCCCCAGCTGTCACAGACAGTGGAAAGCAAGGTCTTCACAAAAAATACCCCACACAGGCATCTCCCCAAGTTCCCAATCCCCGTCTCCCAGATCACTGATAAAAGTATGGCCAACACCAACTGTCCAAGTTGTATTTTAAAGGGAAGAGCAAAACTTTGGTTAATCTTTCTGTTCCAGGACTTCTGCTGTGTGTGGAAGGCAGAGGGCTGCCCTCCTCCTGTGAAAATCTGGAGAGGGTGCAGTGCACCAAACCGTGCTGGTGGAGAGCTACCACCCCATAAACTCCCCAAGGACATGGTGTAGGTCCTAGGGTGATCCCTTGAGACACCACCTGCCAATGTCCTGTTTGCAGGGCTGTAAACTCACAAAAACTCACAAAAGAGGGCAGGGCCTTCCCCAAGCAACTTACAGTTGGAGACTTAGAAAACGTCCATCTGGCGAGTAAAAAACACAGGGCTTACAGGCTTTGATATTGGTGCCAATTAAAACAATTGCCTTTACTATTCACTCCTTTAATATTTGCAGAGGGCTTTGGAAACCCAGTGCTTTTACAAGTGGGTAGGTGTTGCCTGCTTTGCAGAGGTAACAGATGAAAAGCGCTACAGAGATAAAAATCCCAGAAGTGATATATTTGGAGTGAGAAATCTGCAACGGACACTTGAAAGTTCAACGAGCTTCCTGGTGACTCCAGACTTAGTTTGCCTGGCTGACGAGGCAAAATATGAATTGCAAATGTTTGTAGTGGGAGCTCCTTCTGGGATCTGAAAACCCTACTGTGCTACTTCGTCTTTCTTTGACAGAAATCCTGTAGTTACATTTGAGCCCTTGCTGTATGGGCTAGAACAGAATCCAGCTCACTTTCACGTGGTGCAATTGTCTCTGCATTATTAACCGAAATAAAGATTGCTTTGCTTCCAGTGAAGTCAGCCAGAGCAAATCATGGTCGTACTGGGAGCCTGTGTACTGCAGAGAGGATCAAAACTGTGCTAAATTAATTGCCGTGAAAACAAACCTTTCAAATCAACGTGATGGGAGAAGCTTAGGCACCACTAGAGATTTTGACAGAGACCCCTCACAGACAACTGGAGAACTTCAAAGACTTACTTTGTCCACATCGCTTTTCTCAATCACAATCTCATCTGTCTCCGTCCCAGTTTCATCCTCCAGAAACGGGTTGGTAGAGGGAGGTGGGACTTCTGGTTTCTTCTGTTAAAAGAGAGGAAGCTCCTTAGAGAACAGTCTGTTCTGTCCCCTTTGGCACACAGCTGCATCCATGTTTTGTGTTACTAAGGTCCCTCAAAGCATCATACAGCAGCTTCACCTTCTCCAAGCACAGAGGTGACTGCAGAGTGCCAGAGGTGCCTCTCCATCGTGGTTAGAGCCCAATCCCTCCTACTGCAGGGGTAGGGGCTGGTCCCTTCTCCATCGCTCCACCAGCATAGCTCATCTTCAGCTCCCTCTTACAGCCCACTCTTCTTGTGCCCACGTTCATCCACTCTGCCCAAATCACTCCACATTTCCACCCTCCCAAACCACACACTCCAAAGCACGTGGTCTCCACCAGCAGGACCCATGAGGGTAAGTCCAAAAGATCTGCCGCCGCAGTAAATCCTGCCTGACTGCTCCCCACCAGACTGCTGGTCCCCACCGTGCACTCACCAGGCAGAATTCCTAATTATGGCCTGCCTTTTGTGTATAAAAGAGGTCAGATGATGACAGCCAGCGTGTCACAGCCTGCAGGCAGCTCAGAAAGAGGGACAGGGAGGATTTTCTTTTATTTCAAGCCACACCCTCCCCTTCTGTTTTTCCTCAGTTAAAACAGCTCCTGTGCCTGCCATCTCCAAGTGGGTAACAACCCAGCGAAGCCAATGTAATTAAAGCTGCAAATTTTGCATGAAATTTTGTCAGAAAAATAAAGCCATATTCTTGAGAGATCTAAATTCAGCCAGGAGGAAAACCTCACAGGACTTCCCTTTTTAATTAGCGGCACCTACTGATCCACAGCAAATTATAAGTGGGTCCAGCAGGCGTGCCTCACAGGCTGGACTCTCACATCCAAGTAGGCTTCGAGACACCAGCTGGACAGAGATGCCAACCTCAAACTGGTGACTTCTGAGCCAAAGTGGACTTTGTGCTCCCAGGGCATGGCTGACAGAGGCTCCCTGGCTGAGATTTCAGGCAGAAAAAAAGCCCAGAGATGACCCCAGAGATATTCACTGAGCTGTTTTCTCTTGGCTCTGCCTTTACAATGTACTAAATGAGACACTGAAAAGTAGAAGCTACCAACACCCCTGCGAGTAAGTCTAACGCAACAGACAATGTGGGACTGAAAGCTGGTACCATGCGGTGAACATGTGGTAACTAGAAATGAAGAGAAGAAGGGACTTTCAGTTATAACGTGTCATCGACACGCAGAGAACAAACATTACAATGCAGTCACCCTGCCATAATTACTTTGTGGTTCTCCACAGCAATGTGGCTTCAGCTGCAAACAGCACAGGGCCCAGGAGAACCAGAAAAGTACACAATCGGCCTTTCCTTCTTGTGAGCCATCCTCTCTACCACACTCCGCAAGATCAAGGGTCACCTCCACAATTACAACCCACTAGATGCAGTCACACTAAATCCCCTAACCTGCCAACGCAAGGGGAGGCTGCAGGTGACACTTTTTGGAGTCTCCCATCACCACAGCTATGTGTGAGGGGGAGCTTTTCTTCTCCCAAAGAAGCTGTGGACTAAAAGGTTGCTCTTTGGAAATCTCCTTACCACTGTCCCGTCAGCCAGAGTGCAACCTGAGAAGCGTTTAGCCAGGAGTCCTTCAAAGTTGGTTGTCCTCTGAATTGCAAACAGAAGCAATTTCACTTCAATCTCCTTTGCTCTTGTGCGCATTATCTTAGCAAGCTCTGTCCTGAAAGAGAGAGGGTGAAAACAAATAAAAACCAACAAATGTGATTTTCTATAAGAAGGCAGATCTGAAACCTTAAGATTGTAATTCAGCCTATTCCCTAGAGAGACTTTCATCACAAAATTTGAGCTAATTCCTAAGATGCTTTCTAATATAAAGCCGCTTTTACAGACCACATTTCAAACATAACTACAGTTTTTTAGAGCTTTGTGGGTAACGGGACCCCATCTATTCACACCCCAGTGCTCCACCGCAGCCAGGAAAGTCTGTAGTATCAAACCTTGGGGTCTCTGAACAAAGGCAACGATGCTACTGGGACTCCATCGGGCACTTTCCTCTGGTGCCCCGTCTCTGGCTGGCAAAGAGCACAGTCTGAGGCAGTCACACCATAGTCTGCTCATGCTATTTTATTTGGCCTCTAATATAATTGATTTTTACCTTTGTTATCATCTCTCTCAACAGTACGTGCAGTTTACGTGACGCTTCTCAGAGTTTTCACTCTTGACGTGCTTTTAATCACAGGCAATTCCACACAGATATTTGAAGACTGCATTTAAAGTCCCGTGGCTATAGGATCAACTTGGTAAAAAAGACAAGCCACCCTTGGGTTTGAGGGAAGGTGACTCCCCAGCCGCTCACCTGGTGACGTGGCAGAACTCCACCGCAATGCGCTCCGTCATGCACCACTCCTGGGGAAACATGCGCCCGTACTTCTCCTCGTAGTCCACCAGCTGACGCTTTATCCAGGCATAGCGCCTGTCAATCTTATCCAGCCAGGCCACCTTGAAATAAGATGGAGAACATCACCTTTTACCACCAGCAGCTGCTAATATTCAGCCTGCTCGCTTAACTGTGCTGCTGGAGCATCGCAGAGCAGCGTGGGCTATCGATCAAAGCCGACTTGACCACTATTAATAATACTGTGAATGCTGACAGCCATTCTTCAAAGGGCTTAAACACACGCCAGACTGAAAAAAAAACCCCTATCTTGTGCCAATTAAGGGAGCAAGTTCTGTTGAAAACGAGGGTAACAGCACTCCTAAATCACACAGGTGCTATCGAAAACTCAAGCCAATAATAATTCATTTGATCCCACCCTCTTTGTTTCACAGACGGAGAAATTAAGGGATGAGAACGCAGCAATCCCTGGATTCTCACGCTCAGCTGGTTTTCACACTCTGGGGTCTGCAGAACCACAAACTTCTACAAGAATTCTTAACACCATGAGCAGGATGGGGTTTTTTGCCCCCCTTCAATATTAGCGCTTTCTTGTCAAAAAGTGGAAAGATTAATCCAAAAAACATCAATGGAAAAATGTTGTTTAAAAAGAAGCATCTTCGCCTTTTTCTCCTCTTTGTCACAAACCGACAAAATTTCAAAATTGTTAAAAACCATTTTGATCCAAAGCTGGTTTTGGCATTTTTTTTGAGGTTTTGGTTTTGGCTTTTTTTTTCCCAAATCCAATACGATTACGGTAATTTTTTAAAAAGTTGTTAGCATCAGGACAGGGAGCTTAAAAATTAGCTACAAAGATTAATCCACTTCCTGGAAATTCTGCCCCCCCCCAACCTGTTTAGGGTTTTTTGTTTACTTGGGGTGAGGTGTTGCTGTGTACAAGTTCTTGGGTTTGCAATTTTCAGACTTCAATTTTTCAACCCTTTACGGGGCAGAAAGAACATCCAAAATTTAATGTATTTCTTTGCTATAGGAAGGGGAAACATTTCCAGTGCAGATCCACAAAACTGAGGTCTAAGGCAGGAGGAATTCATCCTGGCAGAGATGACATTGCCTCCCAACTCATCAGCCAGCCCAGAGCACACCCGCAAGTCACTCCTTGAGAGCCCTCGGGTGAAAAACGCTTCACCAGCAGAACCTGTGAACGCCAGCGGAGCAAAATGGAAAACCCAAATGCAGCTTGCTAAGCCTCCCTTACATCTTGGTTTTCCTGGAAAAGGACCAGGTACTCCGAGAGGTGTTGTTTAATGAATTTCTTGATGATTTCCTGTTTGATTCTGGGATCCAGGACATTGGCAACCAGACATGCATCACGTAGGACATTGCTGGGTCCACCAGGCCTCTATCAAAATAAACAGGAACAAAGGATTTAAGGTTAAATAGCTGAATGGGTGATTGTAACTTGCTCTGCATCCTGGTTATGTTGTTTTCACCCTTTCCCATTATCATTCTCTTGTTGATGTTTCTGCTGCAACTCTTTATTATCACTTGGGCATCTTTCTTCCATTGGCTGGAAACCGAGCTCCTTCCATTTCACTGGCCATAAAGTTGTTCTGTAGCTCAAAGCCAGGAAGGTCTCTACTACAGAAGAGCAGCCAACTCCATCTACAGAAAGAACAGTTGTCCCATCACTTCTGCAAAGCCTTGCATTGGTCTAAATATTCCAAGAAACAGCTAAAAGAAGTGGCTGACAAGTGGGACAAGGAAAACGCCAAGGCCAAATTAATGAGGGAATTAATGGGTCCTTTTCTGCAAAACTGAAAGGACAAATTAATGAGGGGGAAAAAAAATAATCATTCTAGAGATGATCAACTTGCAACACTTAAAGTAGTATCTGCTGGTCTGTGTTGGCATATCATGATGCTAGTGGAAGAGACAGAAATTTTAGAAGCATTTAAAAACCCAGCATTTCTGAACCTATGTCCCGTGCACAGAGATTTGCCCTTCATCAAGGATCTGTTCCAAATAGTTTTCTCCTTTCTGTACTTGTTAGTCTTATAAAGAAACCAGCAAAGCTGGCATTCTGAAAGTCAGAACTAGTGTTTTCTTTGAAATAAATTCAAATTGACACCTACCTCCTACCCCCGGCATTGTTTGCAAACATTTGGATGCATAATTTCGGGGAAGCACATTTGGTTCCTTAGCCCTAGCCCAGATTTGTATCTGTGCTGGGTAAACCAGAGACAAAGTTAGTGGCAGCTCGTCAACAGATGGCCTGTGCTTGGCTTTCCTGAAACACAGTATGAACCTGTTGTGCCCAGCAAATAAGCAGTGACCTGGGTGAGATGTTGAGGGAACCCAGCTCTGTCCACTGGGCCATGCATGAATTGTTTGGGGTGTTCCTCAACTGCCTTGCCGACCTCACTGCAGTACATATGACAGAGGAAAGCATTTCTCTCCCACATTCACTCGATAGAAACAGCGAGAAATATATACAGCACCCTACAGCTTGGGAAACTTGTTTGCTTTGTGAAAGAACTCCTGAATCCAGATGTAACATGAGATTAAAACCAATGATAACTACGCTGAACAATTTTCAGCAACACTTCTTGGGGGAGGAGGACGAGGGGAAGTGAGAGCTTTACCTTTGTACCTGTTGAAGGAAAGGCTTCCTCGAAGTCCGCCAGGATCTGCTGTCCCAGCTCATTCTGCGCTGCCTTCACCCTGAGGAGGACAGAAAGAGCAAATGCTTTGGTGGTAGTACAACTTGTTTGGTTTGTTGTCTGAAAACATTACTACAAAGTGAATGAAATGGTAACAGCTACACAAAGGGTTTTAAGGGACAAAAAGAAAAGCATGCTAAAGAAAAACTTCCACATTAAGAAAGCCTGCGAGTCAAAACTGGGGGAGCATTTGCTCTCTGAGTGACACTGGGATGACAACTCCATCTCTCTGGCATTGATCCCTGAGCTGTAGGAGGACATATCCGAGATGCTCTTGCCCTGCTGCAATTTAGTTAATCATCTGAGAAATCAGCAGGGTTCCTTACACGCCAACGTGATCCATTTATCTTTACATTCGTGTATGTTGATCACATTTCAACAAAAGTATGTTTCTAACACGTCAAAAGCTTCACAACATCTCCACCTTCACCATGAACCTCTCGCAGTTCCAGGTGCACTGACCCACTTTTAAATGCATCCATGTGAATGCTGCTGGCTGCAGTTTTATCCCATAAATCCTCCACCTCTTAAGAAGCACAAAAGAGCAAAGGTATGAAAACAGATGAAAAAGTTTTGAACCAACCGCAATCTTGCTCCTTATTTAGCTGAGAGAATGAAGCTTCCAATTTCCAGAAATAAAAGTCAATACGGCTTAATTGATACTTCTAGGGAAATGGAAATGCCTACACATACTAGAAGGAGCCAAAATAAACAGTCAGGCACTTATATCCCTCTGCAGCCCTTGAATTCTTCCATCACTTTTTATTATACTGGAAACGCTTTAAGGTCTGAACTGATCACTCAAAGTAGTGGATTTTTCCACTGAGATTGATATGTTAGAAAGATTGGCTACATTAACTTCTGTGAAAATGTTTGTTCAGACTGCAGGGGAGAAGGCTTTGGATTTTTTTTTGTTGTTGTTTAAAACTCTTCAACCTTATCAAGGAATGATCTCCTGCTTTAATCTTCCCATTTGAGGTCCATTAGTAGGGAAGCACTACAAGATGTCCTGGCAACGCTGGAGAACAGGCTGAATTCTTTAATGGTGCCAAATGCAGAAAAGTCTAGTCCTTTCAAAGTGATGGTTGAAATATAACTTTATATCTGTGATTTAACTGTATGCATGACCTGCTTTATCCAGGATTTATTTATGGGGATTTTGCTGGAAAAGCTTCCTGCCTGCAGTGTCAAACTCAAGCTCTCTGCTTCACAGGAGTGTTAAGAAACTCCTCTACTCGTCCAGGTATAGATCCCCAGTTAACACCTTCAGAAGTGTGAAACAGGAGGGATTCAACCAATATGTTGAAATAGGAGTGGGAAATTTAAGTATTAATGAGGAACCCAGCCCAGCAGCCACAACTACAGACATATTCCTGCTTCAATTGCACAAGTAATTTAATCTCTAGTGATTTGTGTGAGAAAGCACGACAGAACCAAACCCTTTGAGCTTTAAGAAAAATTAGGGAAATAAAAATAGCAGGACAAAGACACTGAACATGGATTGAAAAACTGTATCTTTTAAATAATCAAGAAGTAAGAAGTGTTTAGTATTAGGGGGGGTCACAGAAACCAATGAGTTTGTATAAACAACTGGAAATATTAGCTGTGGTACTTCTTTTCTTTAGGATCACTGGAAATATTAGCTGTGGTACTTCTTTTCCTTAGGATCGGCTACAGGGACCTTCCCATGTGACAGCAGCTGCAGGGCAAGCCCAGGGGAGGCACTGAGAGGAGAAGCAGCCAGATTCCTAAAGACTCAACAAATTCAAAAGAGGCACCGTCAAGCAGCTAAAAGCCCTGTCTGCCGGCTTTGCTGTTTTAGGCTCCGATTCAGAAAAGTACTTAAGGACAGTCTTAACGGGGATTCTCATATCCCTAAATTCAGAAACTTGCAGGAATGCCGTGCTGAACGGGGATGTCAAAAATGTCTCTTTTTAAAATAAAGTAAGTCTGTCCTGCATAGAAAAAAATCTCTCAAAAGCAAACAGGGAAAATGAGTTTTAGCCTTTGTTTTTTTGTTTGTTTTTTTTTTTTTTTACCCCCCCCTTCATATTTTGTAAGGTAGAGATAAGGCAGAGACATCAAAGGAGCCAAAGGTTTAAGTATGTATGAGCCCTGATGGGGAGCCTCACTGCCCTCCCAGTAACTATCACTCGTTATATGACCACGTACACTCAAGTCTATTTTTCCACGAGCATGCACTCAGAAACATTAAAATCTTTATGCTACCTCTTTACAGAGTGACAGCTTTAGACAAAGAACACAGGAAGGCACTTGCCTTGGCCACCAGAGATTATTTGTCCCCACGGAAAGTGTGAGCCCTTTCAATAATTCAGAATAATATAAATGCAATGGAAACTGCAGCGGTAAAAGCCTCAGCCCATGCCTGGCTTCACTCATGTTCCCTGCTGAAGGACCGTATCCGCACATGTATAAGAGCTGATAAGAGATTTAAGGTCTCTTCTCAGGTGGGTTTGATAAGGAAATCTTTCCCTGAGGAGATTCACCCCTAAATCCTGGCTCACTGCAGCAGGGAACTGCCTTTTCCCGGGGCTGCTTGCACGGGCCAAAATGTTTGGTTACCAGAGTATTACTGATTTTTGTTTCTCTAACTTTTATTATTAGTGGCTTTTGTTCTCTATTTCCCTCGCCTTAAAAAAATTAGAAGCTAGAAGACCCACTGTTATGTTTCAAATGAAATTAAATTACTAGAAACCACAGTTCCTTTAGCCAAAGCTACCAGAAATCTTAAACTACGCCTGGCAGCTTGCTGAGATAAAAAGGGGCTGAGCTAGCCTGTTTTTCTGTGGCAAACTTGTAATCATCTTTCTCCTAAATACTTTCCAGGCTTTTTTCCACTATCTGCTAAGCTTTCTCAACCACTTTCATGGGTGGGTTTGTGACCACTAATTGTAGGCTCCCCCAGCACACAGAAAACAAGAGAGGATTGAGAGAGATAACAAAATACTGCTATTTACTACAACAATTTCCAATGCACCGTGTTAAGAAGTTGTTTTGGAAACACGATTAGGAAAATATTTATATTTGGATGCGAGTTGTGACATTTTTATATCAACACTCAACAGGGTCGACACAAGAAGCCAATTAAGATTTCAGGCAGGTTTCCAGTGAATACTTACAATGGGATTTTGTTTGGTTATTTTTCAAAGGGACAGAACAGGTGGAAAGCAACATTAAAACCACATCATGGGTTTTCACAGCATCTAGGAGCGGGAACCTAAATTGAACACCCCATGACAGAGAGCACATCCAGCAACACCGAGCAGGCACTTCTCCTTCCCATGGTTTCTCATTCATATTTGGCTTCACTCCATTCGCTCCAAGAAAGAGAGGCTCTCTATTAAAGAAAGCAACAGAATCTGCTCGTTTAGCAGTGTATATAATAGCCTTATTGTATATAATAGACTTTGGTTACTGTCACAGGTCTGTGCCAACGTCTACTAAAGCACTTCTTGCTTTTGCAAACGTCCAAGAGGCTTCGCTCGCACCGTTAAATGAAATTCATGAGATATCGAACCCCAGCAATTTCACAGCCTAAAAACAGTTCTGCGAGAAGCCGGGCAAACTTCCTTCGATGTTCCATGAATCACAAAGGTATTTCCAAGCAAAGAGAGAGAAAAAAGTCAACTCCAAATTGGGCCCTAACACGTACACGTGTAGTCCAAAGCAGATACTACTCTGCCCTAGACCTCCCTGCAGTGATTTGCTGCCCGGATGTCAAAGCAGCAGAGAGATCGCGGCAGCACCCTGGGTGCAGCTCTCCTTTTGCCCCACAAGCAGCCGCTTCTATCGCTACCAGATGGTGCAACTCTCCCTGTGTAAACACTGGAAGGAAAAACCCTGCCGAGGCGATTCTAAAAATAGGAGGACCAGACTTTCTTGAGCTCTTCAGATCCTTATCTTGAAGGGAGAATAAAACAAAAGAAGTTTTCCTCCACGTCCTTGCCAGCCTCTCTGGCGTGACTCGAAGCCACTGTGCCTTTTAGCAGCAGTATGAATTGTTTTCTATAATTATCAGCAACTACAGAAGTATTAAATAATCATCCATCAGAAAGAGAAAAGCAGGCAGAACTCTGGATAAAGGCTTACATTATATTTAGCTTTAAAATGGCCAATGACAGCAGGTTTCTCCCCAAGGGCATTGCAACTCCGGCAGAAAACGAAGGAAGCCATCTTTCTGACCATGAGTTCAGAATAGATAACAGCCTAAATTCAGAAAAGCACTGACATATATTTATATTTCCATCATATTCATTTTCATTTAAGCAAATGCTTATGGTCAAATGCTTTGTTAAAACAAGGCCCCATCTCTCTGTCTCTTGACTTGGGGTGGATTTTCATTTTGCTCTGTTTCATGGGTTCCATCTGGATTTTCTGGAAGAGGTATCAATACCGTATAGAAAGTCCAACGGATTTACATGAAAATATTACAAACAAATCACTCAAACACTGTTTCCATCACTAAACAGCACAGGCAGCCAGCTGCTGTCTTAGCAAAGGGAGTCACCAAAAAAATTAATTAGTGGAAAGCTCCTTCAAGTACATCTGTAACGAGTAAAGTCATCTCAGGCATCAAGAGGATGGTGCTGGTAGATTTTCAATTTTCACACTGGAAAAAAAACACTGACAGGTGCAGTTGTATCATTAGGAAGGTTCATCTCTAACGTTAGCGAGCTGTTTTCACCTCTGAGCTGTGCTCAGCACTACTACAAGCTGTTAAGCAAACACCATGTGTGTGATGCAGGAGAAATAAAGCCTGCTGTAAAGCTGGAAGAGTAGTTTTGGCCAGGGATAGCAATGGCCCCCAGAATAGGGAAGGCTTTGTTCCCTCGACACCCAGCTGTCACGTCCCAAAGGAAGCCAAGACCCTGTGAGATCTGGTGGCTTAGTCACCACCGAGACTTCACCTCCTATTGCTGAGAACGGTGGGCACTTGCTGCTGGAGCAGCACCAAAACTCACTAAATCTAAACATGTAACTCCACATTAGAAAATCCAGACTGTACGAGCTCAGCATAAATGTTCAGAGCAGTCACGTGCTCTGTGTGCAGTTTCAGGAAGATTTGTGATAAGCCTCAAAACCTCAGCAGAGCTGGGTAATGGGAGCAGGTTTGGGCAGAAGAAACTGAAGATGCTCAGATTAACTGAGTTTGGGAAACGCACAAAAAGAAATCGGGTCTGCCTAAACCCTTGGGCCACTAGACAGTTTGACAGCAGCGAGGCATGTGCCTGGGCAGAAAGTGGCCCCGAGCACCACGATGTTAATGATTGTATTCCTGCGTCACACCAGGCTGCTGAACTGCATCACTGAGGTTAAGAAAGCAGGAGAAAGCATCACCTCAGGGTTCACCACAAACACCCGCACACGAAAATCACATAAAACAATTTGCACTTCCATAGATTACTCCAGGTAAATTAAAATAAATTAGAAGCCAGTCAGTGAGAAGTGAAGATAATTCATGAATTGCATCCGCACTGATTAACTGTTACTTAATAGAACGGGCTGCTCCAGATTTGAGCAAACTGTATCCAATTTTAACCTGTTTGTTTTGGCTGGAAAGAAGCTCAAACGACCATGTCCAGCCTTTACAGCCTTGAGAAACTGATCCTGCCTAATGCATTTTCTAACCTTTCCTCCCAGCAGGCAAGAGAGTACTCAGGGTTTGAGCATTTTACCTTTCGGAAAGCTGTCGAATCTGAGGAATCCCCATGTATTTATTGAAGTGCTCTAACACGTTCACGACGCCTTGGAGAAGGTTGGCAACCTCCCCATATTGTCTCCTCCTGGTCATAGCCCTGGATAGGAAATTAAAGATTTACAAAGACAGGTTCAATGAAAATTCTGGGTGGTAATTCCACAGGTTACCTCATCCCCACTGGGTCATGCCGGTCCCCATTCACATTTATTTTTCTAAAATACACAACTCTTCATTAACATTCCAATGCAGCATTAAAATTTCACTTAACTGATGCTAAAATAAACCAATCCGGCACACATCTAACAATGCTTCAAAAAACATAAATGTCAAAAGCAACGCTTGGCAAAGAACATGTAAACTGCTGAATGCATCCGCTTCCCAGTATGGGTCCGGAGGCAGTAAATGTTATTTCACTGTAATGACCTGAGTTAAGCCATTCGTCATCACACACAATGTGTGAGTTAAAGCTTCACAGGGAGGAGAGTCATTATGCTGAAAAGCTATTAGCCTTGACTTTTCTGTTAATAACTTTTACAGGGAACTGACAGAAAAAAAAAAAACCCAAATTTATTTATCTTTAGTTCATCCTTTAGGATCATTCCAACGTAGACAGCAGCTTAAGTAAAAATTAATTCTGAACATTTAACAACCCAGCTTTCGTGCAGAATTTGCTACAATCCAAGAACAGGCTGTGCCTGGGTCTCGCAACTTCACAGATGCAATATGGAAAAAAATGGATTTCCCTAGCTTGTGTGCTCCTCATGAACATCAAAAAAACCCACAAACCATTATTAGAAACATCTAGCCCCTCTTCATACACAGTACAAGCTGTAAGACTTCTTTGAACTCATTCTGAGAACTCAAATAGACCTTCCTGAAAAAAAAAAGAGATCTCATTCCAGTTTAAGACATGAGGGTGATAAACACTCCCTCCCCTAAACCTGGAAAGAGCACAATCCTGATGAGGGCACCTGACTGCACAGGCTGCCTTACTCTTTAATGAAGCCAGACTCATTCTGCATCACCAAGGATCAACACAGCAATCCCTTAAATACAGCAACGTGGATTGCAGCCCACACCGAGCAACACAGAAAGGATCTGTCAGCAAAATTAAGCCTGCAATTAAGCTTAAACCCTCCCTCTCCTCACCCCCCAAAAAAAACCCCAAAACCCAAGCAGCTGTTACAGACTGCACCAAACTTAAGAACTCTGCAGTGGCATCAAAGCACCACTACAAATCCCCACACTTACTCCAGGGAATCCACGCCCCCCGCCAGCATGTGCAGGTGATTGAGGGTGGTGATGGAGGTGGTCAGATGACGTTTGGCATGATCCAGCTGCTTGATATCCCGTGTGATTTCTTTAACCTAGCGAATGAAAAAAACCACCCAAGAGTCTGGTTAAACACCAAGCCACAGCAACACAATTTTAAGTAGATAAGAAGGGCTTTCTCTTCTCTTCTCTTCAGGACTACAAGCACGGCAGCTCGACATCCATGTCAACACAAGGACAAGGTTCAACACATGGCTGACAGCAGATCAGCACGACCAAAGACAAAAATATTCTCTTCTTAAAAAAGAACTGGAAGCAAAAGTCAAGTCACTGTCCCCCTCCCTTTCAAAGCCTAGAAAGAAACTGCTCACCATTTGTTCAGATTTTTCAGCCTTGTCTTTAATATCCTTAATTTTACCAAAGAGTTGTTGAATGGCTTTCTGGGCTTCTTCCAGGGCCTGGAAAAAAACAAAACAAAACAAAAAAACCCAAGGTCAGAGCAAAGAGAAAACCCGCACTCAGTTTTCACCTCCTAAGAAATACATGGTTGTTGCCTACAGCCCCTGGGCTGGGGCAGTGGAGGGGAGCTGTTTTTTTACAAAGACAATATCCTCAGCACATCAAAAGCCAATGTACCACGTTGGGATTTTTGACCTGAGTGGACCAGGGTTTCGGTATCCATTTTGCAGTAACAGTCTGGGAAAATCTGACTGAGATATTCTATGAAAGCCCCTCTGTAATATGAACCACGGACAGGTTTAAGGTTACTGGGATAAACTTCAACTTGCTGAGTGTGGAAAAAGATATAGAACTTACTTCTGATCAATACGTATTTAGAGCAGGAAAATGAAACCTCTATGGTCATCATTAATTCTGAATAAAAAATACACACTATGCAACAGCGAGTGCTTACCTAAACCCCTCACTGAATGAGCAGGATATTATCCTGTTGGAAAACACAAGGCATATTTTGTGGATTCTGTTGGGGTGGGCAGCTCAGCGCCCACCACCCCCACCCCCCCACCCTGCAGGAAGGCCCAGAAAAGAGGACACAGGTTTAGCAGGAGGTGCAGAGGGTCGAGCAAGGGAAACTGACCTCACCTGGATTTTTGCGCTATTTTACTGCAAGCTTCTTGGGGCACCTGGTCCCCTTCATACAACCACGGTACACCCTGTCCCACACCACCAGTGTGAGCTACACGTGGATTCAATGAACGACGCCACATGTCCAAAAAATCACATGTCCAAAATCTGACTTCTGAAGTAATTCAACACGTTTTGCCTTCCCAGTCTGATAACATTTCCAGCTCCAGCTCCACTTTGTTTCCCGCTGTTAAGTGGGCTTCTATCCCTCTGTTTTTATATCCAGTCCCATGACCAAGGTTACAGCGCGAGCTACAAGCTCCTTCAGCAAATAAATTTAACACATCTTCATTTGGAAATGTACGAGCAAACTATCTGCCAGGAGCTTTTGCTGGAACATAGCTGCATTACAATAAAAGTATAAAAGTTGGAAACGTTTCATAATTCATTTTCCAGAGGGGGGAAAAAAAAGAAGTCTCCTCTGAAATACCTTCTGAATCATGTGAAAGTTAACACTTTATCTATTAGTGTCGCAGAGCTAACATATAGCATGTTCAGTCAGGGAAACGAGCACACAAATGTGCTGCAGGGACGACTAGACCAGAAACAAACACCACCACCTTCCTCCTCATCTGGCTCCAGCCAATCCACCTTTCACAATCAAATTTTCTCCTCTCCTCCATTTAAAGGCACGTGGATTAAGTGCAAACTAAAGAATGCTCCTTTCAACATATCTTACTGCAGTCTCTGTACTCAGTCCCAGACCACGGCTGCAGCACGTTACTCAAGTGGGCTGTTAAGCAGCAACTGTCCTGCATATTCTGAGATTCGGATGGGTCTGTGAAAAAAAAAACCAAACAACAAAACCCAACCTGAAATTCCTCACAGATTCCAGTTGGGACGTTTGTTTCCCTTTGCTTCAACGCTACTGTTAAATGTGAATTTCTCTGCATGATCCTGGGGAAGTCAGAGCTGCTGAATTCTTCTGAAGAGTCGAGGATTTAACCAGCCAACAAAAAGGTTCTCTGAAAAGACATGTTATCCTCCTTCGTACCCAAAGCCAAGGCAAACTCACAAATCTTGTGATCATCTCAAACCAACTCAGGATCTCACTCAGAACCACTGGGAGGCCAAGTATGGAGGATCAGCCGTAAGGAGCTGGGAGGTCCTACACACCCTGCAGCACAAGACAGCAATGTGGACAGGCAGCAGGACCACCCCAAATTCCCAACTGGTCCTACGCTTCTTGGACACAGCCCTCAGCCCATTCCCCTCTACTAGGGGCTAATTTTTCAGATGCTGGCTCGGACAAGAGACACAGCAGTTCTGCTTGGCACAAGTGCCAAGGCAAACTCTGAAACCCCCAGCTATCCACCACAATCCTTTCACCTGGGGGTGGCATCTTGAAAAGGTCTCCAAGGAAGACAGCGCTGGAGCTCCTATTTTAAGCATCAGTACACAGTTCAAAGCCATTTGTTCTCAGCAACCAAGTTCAGAGCAAACAATACCATGAAGTGAGGATTTCCATCTCGGTTCTTACAGGTTTTATGCTAAAAACCACTGTCCACAAAGGGAAAATTGTCTTCTGTCTTTTCCTCATGAGACAGAATATCATCTGCTTGGACACAGGAACCTTTTCCAAAGTTACTGCCCATAATTTATCTTCAAATAATGGCCCAAACAAGGATTTCTAGCTGCCCACATATCTGCAGTTTCTTTTTTGCTGTTAGGAAACCACACTCCATCTATTTCTCTCACAGGTCACAGTGTTATTTAATAATATTGTGACAAAAACCAGCAGAGACTATTTACAGGAAACTGCTTTACACCTGAAGAACACGTTCCTGCTGCTCACTGCTCGGTGGAAACCAGCACACGCAGCAAACTCCCCACCTAAAAACCACCCCTGCAACACCGACCAAAATGAAATGGGATTTTGGGTTGTTTTTTTTTTCCACGTACACTCAGAACTGCCAAAAATAAGGTGAACTGGTGTCATCACCTGGGCCTGACTCTTGCAGCTTTTACCTCCTCACAGACTCTGGAAAAACACAAGCGAGGCAACGTGGGCTCTGCCCCAGTCTGATGAATTAAAGAACTGTGGTCTCCTGTTGCTGTGAAAAATAACATGGGGGGAGAGACCGACCAGCAGCTGCCATCCTGCTCAAGTTCTGCATCGCATCTCTTAAAGAAGGGGATGCGTTTCCATAACTGTTAAAAAAACCAAAACCCAACCAAAACCACAGAGAGAACTCAACAGCAAACTGAACAGACTTGAATAAATCAGGAGGCATCACAAACACTCGTTCCTTTTCTTAAACGTTGCTTCCAACTATTTGTTTAGCCATTAAAACATAAATCTTTAGCTACTCTCCTAAAAAAGAGCTGCATATTACTTACTTGAGTCAGAACACACTAATTCATCAATGTGCTTCTTTTCTATATAATTTATATTTAGAGATGAAAACATTTCTTCAAACATACATAAGGTTTCCTGAAAGAAACACTGCGTGAAAATCTATTTCTTTAAGTCAGGGGCACGGTCAGGTAGATCTAACGGGAAGTAAAGAACCAAATTAAAAGCATTACTTCTTGCACAAAGCCTACAATTACACTCTCTTATGGTTCTTTTTTTGTGGCTGTAACATTCCAACCACAGCTCCTGAAAAACTGCATGCAGAAGAATGAAATAAAGAAAACTAACCAATAATGGAGAAAAAACTTCACCTTCTTGGTCACCATAAAGACGGCGTAAAACAAAGAGGCAAAGCAAATACAAACTTCTATTTTAAGAAAACACCTCATATTTGATAAATGGCGTTCTTTAGTAAGGGATAAGAAATTAATATCTAGGGCATGAAGGAAGGTCTGATTGTCCAACATGCAATATAGAAGTTTATTAACATATCTAACAGTTATTCTTTCCTGTAAAATGGGAGAGGGGAAACAAACCACAGCCACATTGAAGGCTACGCTGTATATTGGAGAGAAGGCATTTCCCTCCCCGCTCTGCTCCCTTGAAGACAGTGAGTTATTCATTTTGAAAGCATTTTCTTATTGCTTTTGTTATTACTTTATTAATAGAAGGTTTACTTTGGACAGAAATTCTAAACCCAAAACAGTATCAAGAGAATAGGAGTTGTTTTTTGTCCAAAAAAACTGGTTAACACAGTGAACGACATCCCACAACCTTACATCTGTGCCTCGATGCAGGGTTCACCTTGCATTACTAATTTATTGGTTTCCTTGCCAGTGCAACTGGGAAACACGTAAATGTACACACCCCTACCCCCACAAATGGTATACAAAAGTTAAGTTATTGTGTTTCCTTCCCTACAACAGCAGTTCATTTCAGGGGCAGAGGACCAGGAATAAATAAGGAGGCTGGATACATCATCTGTTGTGGTTGTGTGAAACAAGGATGTTGAAATTAAGGTTGCGACGTACTGGAAAAACACCATATGACTCTAATCACCAACCGAGCCTGCAAGCTACAATTAACCCATCAGCATTATTTATTAAACTTCATGCAACCTCAGAGGTCCCCGAACACCAGGCACCAGCCGAGAAATATGGCATGGAGAGGGCTCGCCTGCCCGAGAGAGGCAGAGCCATCGGTCACCAGCATCTGATCCGTGGCCACAGCCAGGCTTTTTCCCTGACGTTTGTCCCCGGGGTCCCCTGGCTGCTGTGACAACAGTAAATTTAGCAAAGAGGGCAGGACCAGCAATGGAGTGAGAGAGTCTAGATGGAGCGCTCGATACAAGGCGGACTTTGGCTGCGTATCGCTTTCCACCTCCTCTGGTGTAGTGTGTCCGACCCTTTGCCCTGGTGAGGGTTTGGGAGCACATCCCGGATGCAGGAGGGGAGCAGGTGATGGTAGGACATGATGGCAGGGTGTCTCTGCAGGCACTGCCCAGCTGCCACGAGTAGCACCCGGGCAGGTAAGCCCCAGCACCCTAAGAAGCAGGGACCCAAAACACAGTTCTTGGCAGGAAAAACAACCAGGGGATGTCCCAGTTTAAGACCATGATGTAGTTTTAGGCACTCCCGTTTCTCAGCCAGCCTGTATTTATGCACTGGAAGCTCCCCTGCTCATGTGTTAACAGCAGACATGAAATGCACAGGAGATGGAGAAGGCACATGTGGTATTTTGAAGACCCAGCTCCAAGCATGCAGCCAGACCCCAGGTAAGCTGGGTAGACACAGGTTTCCATCAAATTGCCCAAAGCCAGAGTGAAAAATGTAGCATATGAATCAACTACAGCTCTTTGGCCTTCTTCACCTTGAGATGCAACAGAAAAAGTATCCAAATGCACCAGGATGAAACAATAGGGAGCAGAGTTAAATCATGAATCACTGAGAAAAAGACTGCCTAAAAAAATAGCTTTGCTTGGAATTATCCCAAGCAATTTCTAAGGTCAGTCTGCACATCATCACTTGTGTCACCTTTTTACGTGAGATCTTCCAAGCAGCAAAAGGAGGAAAGAAAATAACTCAAGTGAGAGGTGGGACAAGATCACATCCAATTCTTTAGATTTGGAAGTGATGCGTCATTTAAAAGGTTATGTTCCAGCGATTTACAGTACCAGACTGGCAATAACACACACGAAACCAGGACTAGCAACGATGCTCAAGCCAAAAGAACAGGTCACTGAATTACAGTCGGTCTCTCCACATGCCCCCAAGCCGCTGCAGACAGACGGAGCCTCCTCCGCCCGCCCAGACCAGGTTCAGAGTTGTCACATCGCTCCATCCAGCCACAGGGCGTCATTAGTGGGTGCGTTAATTTCTAAATAACCTCTTTATTCCTCCTCTCGGGAATTGTGTGCGAGCAAATAGGGAAGTACTCGGATATATGCAAACAGAGGAATTGGGAGAGTCCTGTGCGTTACTACAAAATGTCACTGAATGAGGGGAAAAAAGCAAATTTTCAGAGGAAGTTTGCCTGCTTGGGAACCCCTGAGCTCAGGGACTGAATTAACACTGTTCTATCCCCGGTAATGGTTAAAATACCTTGATAGTTTCCATATGCTCAATGGTGTTGTGCTAGAAACGTGCTAGTTTTATTTGATTCCAGCCAATATATATTTCAATTGGCTGGTATTACATCAGAAAGCTGCCCTCTACTAAGTATTTTATAGACACTTGACACATCTGCCAAATTCACAGCATCCAAATGTACTTTTAACGTTACAAATTGGGCTGTGGTCAGGATGCTGAGAATTTAATGCTCCTGGATCGCTCTCCATTCTTGAATACAGACCGTTAATGCTTCTCTCATTTGCTGCCACACTTACAACCCAGATCAATGAAAATCTAGACCAGGACTAAAAATAAGTTCCCATCCCCAACTCTCCAAGGAGTTGCAGCTGCAGAGATTTCAAAGAAACCCTCACATACTGTGACCAGCCTAACAATTTCTGCCGCTAAAAACCTCATACAAATGAGTCCCTCCAGATTGAGAAAGGGTAGAAATACACTTTGATTCTCAGGCTGATTTCATTTTAGAGAAAACTCTTAAGTTTTATCCCTAGCTATAAACCACCACAGCTGAAGCCCAGAAGGCCTGTCTGTCAGAGCAGGACGACATCCACCGCAGCCCTGCCAGCTCGCCGTGGGCAAACCTGAGGGGCTCATCACACTTAGTTTTGATTTTAGCAGATTTCTGCCCTATGAGTTCATCAAATACTACATAATGACTACAATTGTCACTAAAGAAAAGTTTTCTGTCATCAGCTCCAGTCCTAACCACTAAGTCCTAACCACTAATCAACAAAGCAGATTACCCAGACCTTAGCGCCCCCGCCAGTCCCTAAAGGGGCTACGTGAAAGCTGGGGAGAGACTCTTCATCAGGGATAAAGTGATAGAGTGAGGTGGAATGGTTTCACACTTGAAGAGGGGAGATTTAGATCAGATATTAAGAAGAAATTCTTTAGTCTGAGGGTGGTGAGACCCTGGCCCAGGTTGTCCGGAGAAGCTGTGGATGCCCTGTCCCTGGAGGTGTTCAAGGCCAGCCTGGATGGGGCTTTGAGCAACCTGCTCTGGTGGGAGGTGTCCCTCCCCATGGCAAGGGGTTGGAACTAGATAGCCTTTAAGGTCTCTTCCAACCCAAACTATTCTATCCAACATAGTAGCAATTTTAAGCTTGGTGCAATCTCCCCTTCACTTAACACCCCAAATCACATTTAAAAATCAACCTCCATGTTCTGAATAGCTGCCCCAACACTGACACACAGGGGTGAAGTGAGAGGCGATTTCCCAGTTGTGCTGGTTGAAACCTTGCAATTTAACTCCTGAACGTCACTTCTGCACTAGTCCAGCATCCTTCCAAGCTACATTTTTTCCCCCTGCATCGCCCAGCCCTGGTGATGGCACCATGAGGAAAGCTGGTGATGTGCTGTAGGTGAGAGTGGGTCTAGTGCTCTGGCGAGTCATTTTACACAAGTTTTACAGTCATGCATCTAATTTACACCAGAGTGGTGTGTCCATTTAAACACTAATTGTATGAGTTGCACCCTTCTAGCAAAGGCTTGAGCTTCCCCATGCTTGGGCCTCGTGGTGGGTTACTACAAGCTTCATCCCATTAGCAGATGAAGAGCTACAGCCGCCCCCCCTCTACCCAGCCCTGCTCACCAGTTAAACACTGTTATCACACAGGAAGACAGCCCCCCCCCACCTCGTGCAGACACTCATTACCTCCCTTATCACTCTTCTTTATTTCAGAACAGCAAAGCCCTCAGTATCAGTTGTGTTCACACCCTGATGGCAGCTGTTGACCATGGCTCCCCATGCCCAGCATGAATCTTGGCTTGCGGGGCTTCTCCTCCAGTGCCCAACAAACCCCTGTGACGCACACCCACCCCATCAGCCAGCCACCTTGGAAGAGCTGCACACTAAATCTGCCCAGAAAGTCTGTAAATGACTGAGGGATTCCAGTTGATTTGCCTGCTGACCAGTTTGCATGCGGCAGGCGGCGTTTCGGTCGTATTTGCAGTATCAGAGCCATGCTTGAGTTCCACGCCGGTCAAGTTTAGCAACCGCTCAAGTTGCATCAGATTTTGCAAAATGAATTAAAGTTCAGGAAAAACATAGCTGGGAGGAATGGACAACCATACCCTGAACCTACAAGTAGGGTTTTCCAAGTGGAAATGCTGACAGTTCACCTGCCGTAAGCGCAGCTGGAATAAACATTACCTTGCACTGAAAATGTGAGAAAGAAAAAGAAAAATAAAAAGATCACAGGAAGAAAAAAAAAAAAAACAAAAAAAACTATCTCCTGCCTGTTGTCAGGATTTCTATTTTCAGGCTGGGCTTCTCGCTTTGCTGGCATCAAAACCAAACAGCACACTGGCTGTGGAACAGCCTGGTCTTACTTTGCAGCTTGTGCTGCCTTCAACACCACCAGTAAGGAAGCGCGACTTCGGCCAGAGCAAAACATGAGCCGTTTTCCATCCTCAAGCTGCAGGACAGTGACAGGAGCATCCTCTGCCTCTCCATCCAGAAGCACAAGGCAAGGTCAAGCTCGGACTTTGTGCCTGCCTTGAGCCAGGCTTTGCAGCAGATGGCAAAAGTTATGCCTGAGCTCTTCATATAGTTGCAGATGCCAGTTTTCATGGCCAGTAGCCAGGAGGATAATAAACAGCACTATTCCTTCTTGTCGTGCCATTCACCTGAAACCCTTCTCAATAAACATGTTCTAGGGTAGAAAAACCTCACTTTGTCTCATCGATGGGACGGACACTGTCCAACTGTCATAATTCACTAGGGAAGTGACTCTAAATGAAACTCACTTTTGATTTATTTTGGCAGCTCAACTTCTGTTTATTATTCATTGGTTACAACAGAATATTATGGGACTTTAATCATACGACTGGAGTCTTACAGAAACTGTGGCATGACCTTTCTTTTTTTAAAAAAATATATAAAATTACACAGCTCAAGACACAATTTTTAACCCTTATCCGCTAGCACGTTCAGATTTCAGAGTAACAAGCCATTCATCAAAGAACAGGAGACAAAGCTTAACCATGCAGGGAAGAATGAATATAATTGAAGGATGGTCCTTGCAACATCAGGGATTGTGACAGAAAAAAAAAACCCAAATATTTTGTAGACATAGGCCTAATTAGTTAAGAGCTTATAGTGATTTGCTCTCATGGCTCAGCAAAGACAGTCAGTGCTGTCCCAGCAGCAGAGGCACATCAGCACCAACCACGTGAGCACCGAGGCCAAGGAAGCAGCATGCAACTTGATGTCTGGAGGCAAGAGCATATTTAAATAAATACATTTTAAATAAATAAGTAGAAGTGACTATGGTAGGAGGTCTGAAAGCACTGACTACCTTAGTTTAGCATGAAACACAACCTGCAATCAAAGAAAGCCACCTCCACACAAACAGGTGGAGGTAAGAAGAGAGGCTGAAGAAAGAGTTTTGCTTATTAAGTGTATTATTATTATTTGCATAAATGTATATTTATGCAAACAGTGCAGAAAATCACCTCACTCCCTGGCAGGTGGACACTGCCTTTAAGCCAGTATTTGCAGAGCTGAGGAGGGGACAAGCTGCTGACTCCGGTGACACCAGCCACCCTGTAGCTCAAGCTACCACCAAACAGGTACTGGAGGAGCCAAGATGACCCCAGCAGCAGGGGAGGACCATACTCCCCCAAGCTCTCTGCCACATCTAGCACCTCCATCACTCTCTTCTGCTCACCGCCCACCTTCATCTCTTTCTTCCTCTCTATATAGATTCTGGAACGAGTTTCATGATTTGTGTTTAAAGTTAAACAACAAAACAAAACAAAATCCAATGAGAGTATTTCACATACTTCCATCTATGACCTTGTCAAACCCAATAACTTGTGGGCATTTTGCTATGCCAGACACATCCTGCTCCTCTTCTCCTTCCACAGCCTTAAACCCCACCAGACACTGCAGCACACGCGCAGGGCAGGGAGCGGGAGCCTTTATTTTCACACACAATGAGAAAGGACAGCACTGGTTACCAAAGGATGGGATGGCTAATTGAACTGTCTGCTGCTGTGCTGGGTTCAAGCTGGGCAACAAGAATCTATTTGTATTGTTTAACCCACAGCAGCTGCCATCTCTTTCCTTGCACTGCTGTTATGAAAAAAAAANAGGAAGAAGTACTTTTTTTAGATTCAAATTATAAAGCCACAAATCTTGGCATTTCTCTTGAATTCTTGATTCCTTCAGAAACAGATTTTCCCTTTACTGGTCTGGGCACCCACAGCCAAGTTGCACAGCTACTGCCAAGGGTTAAACTTGACTGTGAAGGCAGAGGCTACGCTATTACAAGGACAAAAGCCTGATAGGTGAAACAGCTCCAGCCAAACAACCAGTCAAGGCATGTCAGCAACTGTCAAAAAAAATTACAGCCAGTCCATGCAGAAGGTTTGGCCATAAACACAAGAGAGTGACAGATAAAAATGAACAGAGCGTGTTAAACACTCGGTGGAAAAAAAAGAA
>VXBJ01006172.1:302837-312940 GCA_013400055.1 Nycticryphes semicollaris
TGCTGGGTTCAAGCTGGGCAACAAGAATCTATTTGTATTGTTTAACCCACAGCAGCTGCCATCTCTTTCCTTGCACTGCTGTTATGAAAAAAAAAAATAATATTAAAAAAAAAAAATCACTGTTCTCATGGAGCAAAGAAGCAGGAGCCAACCACAGCAGTCCAAGTTATCAACCAGTATCTTCAGCAACAAGAAACAAGCGAGGCTTTTCCCAGGCCAGAAAACATCCCTTTTCTCGTTAACACTTTCTTCTAGCACTAATGGAATCAGACTCTAATAGAGGAGGAAATACCAAATGACAAACCGATCTTTTCTTTAAGAATTCAATTGCAGTCAATTACTTCATGCCTGGGGGGNGAAGGTTTGGCCATAAACACAAGAGAGTGACAGATAAAAATGAACAGAGTGTGTTAAACACTCGGTGGAAAAAAAAGAAATCTATGGGAACTTTTTATACTGCACCCCTAGGGCAGAGAGGAAATTAAGCCACAACTGGACGGCAGCTCTCAGCAAGGTCAGCCCAGACTCCAGTTCAGCAGCAGCTCTGAGAAAAACCCTACAGAGGGGGAAAAAAAAAAAATATAAGAAAAAAGAAAGAGAATCAGACAGCACTGGCTCCCCAGCAACTGCAGGCACAGCTTGAACCACGTATTGCTACAACTGAACCACAGCAGCTCCTGCATTCCCAGCCTCTCCCAAGGCATCCGAAATAGCCCAAATCTGGGACTCCCAAGGAAAATTTTGTTACGCCCTGCAGAGGAATGTTCCACCCACGACTGTTGTTTCCTTCCATAAAAGGATCATTAGGGAGATAATTTCTGAAGTTCATGGTATTGTCTACAGATTTGACTGAAATATCGTACCAGGAAGGGGAAGCCAAATGAGCCAGACTATTTTAAGGCTTTTGCATTTGGAGGAAATTCTAGGGCAAAATTTCAAAAAAGGCAGATGCTTTGAACAGGGAAACGTTACCCTTTGTGGAGAAGAGAGAATTCCTGTCTTTAGAGCTCCTTCAATAACTCTTTTGGGGCCACATCTATTTGATTGACCTTATTTTTAGATTTCAAATCTGTTTTTTCAGACACCTAAATACTATTTTGTATGAACATGTGTATGTGATCAAGGCTATTTGGGAAATAGCTTAAGAAGTTGAAGACTGACTATAAAAAGCTACTCTTACATCCTTCTCATACCTACAATTCACCTCAGAGACCTGCTCAATCATCTCAGCACCCAGGTGGTGCACAGACATGTTATCCCCATCACCTGCCACTGCCACACTGCCAGCCAGATGGGACAGGAGACTGGGTCACAGGCAGGACAGGGACTGGATTTACAAGGAGGATTTTAAACTTGTTATCCCTAAGGTCTCCTTTTCCTTAAGGAGCATGGAAAGCACATTCCCACAGCTGCATAATGCATATCCCTCACTGGGTCGGACTGGGATTTGGATTGCTCTAACTGGGAAAATAACACGCAGTGCTATTCAGACACGTCTCCACTGGCAGCACTCCCTCCCCATCAATGATCAGTAAAACGTTACCCTGGTTGCAAAACCAAGGCTGGGCTCCCCTCTCCTGGACGGCTGCAAAGGTGCAGCTCTCAACAAGGCTCAGTAAAGCACTGCTCCTCCCCACCAGGGGGAAAGCTGCTTTGCTCAGTCGGTAAATTATCCCTTCCCTAAAGGGAAAGCAAGGTGTTAAAAGCTAAACACGCTTCGTTTATCTCCTAGGAATTTGCCTGGTATCACTGGTCTCCAAACATGCTACCAAAAAAAAAAAAACAAAACAAAGGAGATCAGAAGGCCCGTTGGCAGGTCCAAGGTCCCAGTGATTTCAGCAGCATTTGAACCAACGGCATACATGAGATTCCCAACCCCAAGTTTGGCAGTTAAAGCTGGCAGGAGATGGAAAAGCTAAAGATAAGCTTCCTGAATCAGCTTCTGGATGCTCCCTCACCTGCAAGGGCAGGAGGGATGGCAAGCACCCCTGAGTGCAGCTCAACCCAGGGCAGGCAGGGCACAGTTACACGGACAAGAGCAGGGGCTCAGCAGGGAACTGCTCTGACTTAAAAAAAAGAACTTTTTCTTTCTTCTACAACTGCATCTGAGGTTTATGTTTCCTTTGGAAGGAAGTCAGAGATTGAAAGGATGTTTATGAAAACCATTATTTACTCTCCAGGCAAGAATGGCTGCTCTAGCTCCAATGCCAGGCAGTCAAGGCAATTCTGGCAAATGCTGATTACATTTTGTGCAGTTGTTAGGAGAGAATGTGACTGAAGAAAAGAGGCTTTTACAAAACACCTTCCAGGTCAAATCGTGCAATAACTACACAAGATCCCGAGCTCCCACTGAAATTCAAGCGGCTGCAACATCAGAGTTTATACACGTTTTTATTTCCAGCACACACCTTGAAGGACACAATGGATTGCATCGTTCCTCTCGGTGTGTCAAGGGATGGAAATACATCAGAAGATGGGAATGGCTTTTTCAAAAGCTTGTCTGCTGCAAGTACCGTGTGCTACAGGCTGCGGACATCGCTTACGCCAAGAAAGCATTACAAATGGGAAAACCTATCTGAAGATTAAACTTTTTGCTGTGGCTGGTTTTAAGCTTTGTTTCAAGCCTATTGCAAAAGCTGGTTGCCAACTGGTCATTTATTAAGTCCAGGGTGGTTTGCAGTTGTGGTTACTATGATAAAATGCATTAACGACCGTCATCCTGGGCTTCCTAAGGAAGAGGTTCACAGGACAACACTCTCTAACCATGTGTATGCTTCAATCGAATTTTGCAGGGAAATATTGGTCTTGAGGATACAAATTTCCTCCAAATTTAATAAGAATATAAGATCAGTAGAAGAAACTAATGTTGTTGTGGGACCAAACTACAACCTACTACCAGAAAAGTACAAGCCACGGTGTCTGTCTTAAAGCCTGCTTCTATCTTGCAAAGCAGCAAAGGGAGAGAAAATGGGAAAATTCACAGCTAAATACAGGAATATTTCTGATTTACACTAGCACCAGTCCACTTGAAAGATGCCCTACACAGACACGCCACTTACACAAGCACGTTTGAAGGTTTTTACTTGGACAGGAGTTTAATTGGTTCCTTTGCAACCAAACTAAACCAAGGTTGCACAGACAGATCTGCCTCCCTGGTACTTCAGAGCAGGATACTGTCCAAGACCGTCTGTACATGCTTTGGAGAACTTCAAAGGAATTAAAGAGTGAGAAAGCACAGACACATAAGGCAAAGCTCTAAACAAAGCTTTGTGGAATCACCACAGCACAGAGACTCCTTTGTTATCCCCAGAGCACAGCTGACTGCAGCACTGCTTTTGTTCACCTCTCACCACATTCATCCTTGGGACCTGTAAGGTCCTGTGGCTCTCTGGCCAACTCCCAGCCATAGCTCTCCCTGATCCTGCTTTGTGTGTGTGTGTGTGTTCTTCTCCAAATCTGTCATCTCGAATGGGCCCAAAACAACAGCACCAGTTTTCCAACCATACCCAAACTCTCTTAGTACTGCACTAGTTTCCATTCCTTCCTCCATTTCTGAACTTGTCTCCCTGCTTGATTTCTTGTTTCATCCCTGCACAGTGATTACAGGCAGCACCTTCCCCAAGTATGCCACATCCCAAGCACATCATCGGTTTAACAGCGGTACTCAGGGGACCATACAAACACTACTAAGAGAGGTAAGAATCTTGCATTATTTTGGTTTTTTAACGCTATACAAAGGCATAGTGAAGTTAAATAATTCACTCAGGGCCACGGACTCGGTGGCAGAGGCAGGATTAGCAATGTATGCCAATGGCTACAGCAGCAGGAAGTGGAAAATACAGCCATGACTATCCCATCCCATCCCAGCAACCTCATTTTAAATCTGGTATTAAAAAGATGAGTCAATGTTGACAATGAGGAAAGCAGCACAATTGATGATTCAAGACGTTAATGTTCCTGGTCTAAACCAGAACAGTCACAGGAAATACAGCAGCACTGGGTGATACCTCAAAATCAGATAACACATGGCCCAATCTCAGTGCTCACAAACACCGCAGCCATGGCCGTGCTGTTCAACACCATACTCCGAGCAAACACATCTGTCAAGCAAAAGACAAGTGAAAAATTGATAGCTGAACAGGACATGCAAGATGAACTGGGAGTCAGTCATCAAGCTTAGTCACCAGCAACTCAGAACACTTCAGCAAACAGCCTAGCTAAAAGGCTAAATAGCCTCTTATTGATCCTTACTCAGAAGCAAATGTGCTTATACCTATTTAATGCTGTTCATTTTATCACTGGCTTCAATGTGGCACAAACACAAGCCTCATGGTTTTGTTTTTGATTTTTAAATCAATTTCTTGTTCACTTCCGTTTGGACAGTGGCTGGAAAGCAGGCTAGAGCAGCTGTTCAGTGAGCAGCTCCCAAAGCCATCAGTGGAAGAGACAGCAGAAACACCTCCCCGACAATGAGAGCAGGTTTCTGGCTGCAGAGCCATTCCTCAGTTTAGCATCACAAGATGAGAACTCTTGGTATTACTGGAGAGGAGATGCACATACCTGCCTGCCATCCTGTCCCACGTTGGTCTGTCCTCTCACTACAGTTCGAATGTTGTCATCCAACCTCCTGGAGAAAAGAATCTACAATGTCAAACTTATTCTCTATGTGCCTGACCCAAAGAATTATGGGAATCTTGAGAGCTACAGAACAGATTCAAAATAAAAAAGCTGGCATTCCCACTGCTAAACTCACTTTCCCCCCCCACCTCCACAGGACATCACTATATTACATAATTTAATAGTCCTGTTGCAAAAATAAAATTCATTTCCTGATTTAATCAGGGCTTCTTGCATTTCTCTTCCCTTAAGCAACATTGACAGTTTTCCCTTGTCCATTTTCATTTCCACATTCCACATATTAAAGTGCTGTCTCAATTGTTTCAGGCTGGTAATGCCAGACTGCGCAGAAAACCTAAGTAATTCCTGGACACTTATACTTATTTCGTACTTTTAGTACTGATAATGATAACAAAAAGATACATGAGAGTTTTTACATTGCTACTTTGACCTCACAAACAAAATCAATTCTCAGCAATCCAATCTTTTGGCTAGTTTGTTCTCCCAGGCTTCAGACTGTACTAATATTTGGTACTTGTTGATTCTTAGTTCATTGTTTTTTCAAAGCTTTACTTTGCAACCCATTACCTAAAATAACCCAAAGGCATGTATTATACAATAGGAACAGAGTACAAAAAAAGAAGAATTATAATTACAGGGAGTAATTTTTGTCTCTGTCTCAGTATTAGACTTGAGAGTGATCCTATTCATGCCTTTAAAGCAATTTAATTCCGTTCAGCTATAGTGCAAAGGCTGTGTGAAACCTCGGTGACCACCAGACTACTTGCCACCTGAGATGAAATGGAGAAATATTTACCTTATTTTCAATCTGATTTTGTTGACGACTTCATCGATGTTTGCCAAAGACTACAATGTGAAATAAAACAATGAGAAGTTAAACGGGGAACCTTTTTCCACGATACACATCAGCTGTGATACCTAACACTTTCTCATGCCTGACACTCCACCCAGAGGAGAGCAACAACTTTGTTTTACAGATGGAGGTACCGAGACACATTTCACAACTCCACTGCTCCTCAGGACACATCATGAAGAGCAGCAGAAGACAGGGCAAGCCAGGATGCAGGTTCCCCACTTCCCACCCAGCCCTGAGCAAGCATGGTACTCTGATCCCTGTCTTAAGAGCGGAGCTGCTCCTGAAACACCGTGGTGACAGTGACCTCCAGTGGGCAATGGGGACAGAGCCCTCATCTTCCCCAGCCAGAGACCCTACTGCAAAGCCTGGCCACCCAGCAGAAGGCTGGAGGAGGTTTGGCTGCTGCTGGAGTGCGGGTATCACAGGGGAAACAGCTCTCTACCAGTGGCAAAGGGGAAAACACCACACCAGCAAACTGACTAGAAGCAGCTGAAAGCCCAAAAATCCAGGGCCTGCAGAGTAGCTAAAACACAATAAATGCTGAAGTTGCCCCACAGCCAGTCTTCAGCTGCAGAAACACCTCATTTTTCCAATAGCTTAGTCCAAAATTGCCCCTGGGGCTGATATGGGGAAGACAAAGTATGGATATGAGCTCAGGCCAATCTCATTCATTACATCTCAAAAGAAACAATAGGTTTCCAACAAGGGTGACTCTCTAATGACATTTCACAGGCAACACCTGCCTTAGTTGGCCAAAACCCCTGAGGATTTACCAATGATTAATACATGGCGAGCTATTAAATTTACTGCGAGAGAAACCTCTGTACAGAAAACTAATTTATTTCTACAGATCAAAGCAGGACTTTTAATGCAGCAAGCACTTTGGGCAGAAAGAAACTGCACAATGACAGCCAGCCTCGTGAGATGCGAGTTTAAGATGTGATTATTGCTATAGTCATACTACCTGTGCTACTCTTTAAAAGAAAAGGCTTGTTTAAACATGCCTTCAGTCACTTACTATCAGGTTACCCCTCGCACTGAGGTCCGTACCGCGAGCACTACTTACTTGCTCAGTGGGAAAGAGGGTATTAATATACTCCACAGCGTTGAAATCTGCTCTGTCCAGTGGATCTTGGCTGGGAAATACCTGAAGTGAAGGAGGGAAACAAATACATTCAACAATACATGGCCATTCATTTCTGTAATTTTACACAGTATCTACTACCTTTAATTACTTCAGCACCCACTTCCGAGTGTGTTTCACAGCCCTGTTCTAACAAGCATGCGCAGAGAGTGGTCAGGCCTCTGCCCAGGAGTAAAATCCCTGTGGATATCAGCCTGGATAAACACAGATAATATACATGCAGGCTTCCAAGTACAGCCCCAGCACAACCTATCACGGGCAAGGAATTCTGGAGAGCACGAGCCATTAATTATGCATCCCAAACCATGGTGATGCTGTTATCTGGAAAGGAAACCCCCTGCTGAGGCATTGCCCTTATCTTTGCCGAGGCTTTGCAAGGCCCTGTGGTGAGAGATGGAGGATTTGCTTTCCACAGCCACGTAATAGGAAACATGAGGAATTAAGAAATGGTTGTACAAGTTCTCTGGAGACTTGGGTTTGCTGCTTTCACATGAAAAAGAGAGAGAAAGAAACAGCAAGTGCTGAGTGATTCTTCCTACCCACAGGAAAGGGGAAAGAGCAGCTGTGGTGCAAACAGATCTTGTCTTTCCTCAGAAGTAGCTTAAATGATGGAAATGCAGCTGCCAGGCTTTGCTTTTTGTCCTCACAAATTAAAATATGCTCTGTTCCCCTCTCTGCTACCATATCTGTTCCATATTTATACAGCTCTACACTCCATGGTCAAAACCCTGCTTAGCTCACACTGCAGCATCACCTCTGCATGTCACCCTGGTCACATGCAGCATTTACATTGTTTTAAGTCTTTTGCTGCAAAAAACAGTGGGGTTTTGAGACCATTTAAACAAGAGCAACTTCTCCCTAAAATAGGCCTCCTCTGCAGCTTTCCCAAAGCTACTCCTGTGGCCAAGGAGAGGCAGGGGGCAGTTAAATATGCACGAGGTCATGCCCCAGTGAGGAAAGTGCTCTGACATTAGCCATCAGCACAATTGCAGCACCACAACCAGCCTGTCCCGCTCTGGGCCCACAACTCCTGCAGGTTCAATTAATCCCAAAGCTCCACAAAAGGTAACAGCAGCTGAAGCAAGGGGTGGGATGGCAGATAGAGGCTAAGCCAAGAACTCCACTGGCAAACCACAGATAAAGATCAATACTGCAGGCAGCTCTACCAGCTGAAGTTGCTACTCCCTAGGTTTTGTCACAACCCATTAATTATGAATGACAACCCCACCATTTCTGGGGCACCAGTCTGTGTGTGCTCCCTACCCTGCTTCAGGCAGAAGTCACCTGAGCCAGTTCTGCTCATTTACCCAGAAGGTGATTAAGGAACAACAGGATGATTGGGTTGGTAAATGCCAGTGAGGAAGCAACAAAAGGCAGGTCACACCATCTACAACATCTCCTCTTGCTCAGGATGTATCTGCCTGTAGCCTTATTACCTGTTAAAATAACCCAGCCAGAGACATGGTGGATTCTCCATGGCTTGAAACCTCAAGTCAAGACTGTTTCTAAAAGATGGGGTTTAACTTGAAAAGATATTTTGTGCTCGATGAAAACATCATTGATGAAAACAACCAAACTCCCTTTGGTTGTACAACGTTAGAAATCACACCAGGCATCTCTGGCTTTCCAACATACAGGCTCTAGACAGCGCAGAGGATTCTTCCAGGTCTCTTTTAGAAGCTGGTATTTAATTCAACAGTTCTCAAGATTTCAGCAAAAATTGCCCAATGGTTCATGGCCAGGTGTGCCAACCCCATGCAAAGATAAGAATCTATGGGATATCTCTTCCTTTGGAGCAGTAATACTCCAGAGCTGGCACAGCACCCACAAAGAAACTGTGCTGCCTTCCTCACCTTCTAGCCCTGGGCTTGAGATAGGGCACCAACCACCACAAGTCTGCCCTGGTTCTTTGAGGAGAGTCCCCAGAAGTGACCCACAAGCTTCAACACTCAAGAAAGTGAGAAAACATTTTTAAGCAACACTTTGAAAGACAGCTTCTGTTTCCATCCACAGACTTCTACTATGAGAAAGAACTCTTTGGACAGAAGGGGTAGCTGAAGTCAGTGCAAGCTCAGTCAGACTCCAACAGACACGTGATTTTACCCTGGTTTCTCATGGACTCTTGCCAGGCACCAAGCAGCACAAAGGGTTTTGGGGGAACACTGAAGGACTCAGGCTAGAACATAATATTGATCACAAAAGTCAAGCCAAGACTTATCCTGACTCCAAGTGAGTTGCAGGCCATTTGGCTCCATTAAGATGCTTTACATACCAAATAACAAGGATTCAGTTAGAAGGCAGAGAAGGGGCATGCCTCGCAACGCTCAGTGATGGGGAAGCCATCAGATGAGATATGCTATGGCCAGCCCCAGGACCAGCCCTCGCTCCGCGGCAGACAGTGAGAACCCCCCAACACTAAGGTGACCCAGGGGACCCAAGCCGATGGCCACAGCAGCCCGGGGACACCAGCAGAGCCCACCCTCCCTGGAGGCTGAAGAAGCTCTCCCCCCACGCCAGGCAACCAGGCCGCACCGGCCTCCAAGCACGGAGAGCTCGGGGCTTTGTGGGGCCCAGGAGCGAAAGGCTCGAAGCCTGCTAAGGGACCACAGCGTCCGGCAGAGTCCGCCGGGGCCCTCACAAAGCGGGCAACCGGACCGCGCCCACAGCCGGCCTCTCACGGGGTAGGCCTTGCCACTCCCCAGGGCCCAGTCGGCCCCCGCCCGGCCGCCCCGGCGCACCTGCTCGATAGCGGCCTGCACAGCGGGAGCCAGCTCCAGCGCCGCCTCCAACCCGGCCGCCAGCTCCGGCTCGTCCTCCTCCATGACGGCCCGCCGCTTCCGGGCCGCGGGGCACGCCGGGATGTAGGAGGAGGCACCCACTCATCCGCGCCGGGCGTGTGGGCGTGGTCTGGGAAAGAGAGGCGGGGCTTAGTTGGGCGGTGTCGTCGGGGAGGCGGGGCTTGCACCGGGCAGGGGCGGGGCCTGCCGCCCAGCGGTGCGGGGCGCGTCCCGGCGGCGGGAGCGACGGCGCCGGTTCGAGCCGTTGCCGGTCCGAGCCCAGCCGAGCCGTTACCCGTCCGTGCCAAGCCGGACCCCCCCCCGCTGCCCGGCCTGCTGTTGATAAGCGGCGGCGGGAGGCAGCGCGGCGGCCGGTCGTCCTCATGTGGCGGACACTGGCCCTTGCCTCCGCCTTCTTCCCGGGGCTCTTCGTTCTCTGCATCCGGTTGCTGCGCTGGGCCGCCCCGGGATGGAGCCTCAAGGACCGCATCCTGCTCAGCGGCAGGTACAGGCGGGATCGGCGGGAGGCGAGCGGGACTGCGGCGGGGCCGGGGTCGGGATTGATCCGGATGGGCCAAGTGTCCCGAGCCCCGAAGCCTGGGAATCTTCAACGGGTGGGACCCCCAATCCCCGGCAGTCCCGAGCCCAGACCACACCAGCGGAGCAGGGGCCGCGGGGAGCCAGAGAC
>VXBJ01006172.1:313026-384642 GCA_013400055.1 Nycticryphes semicollaris
GCAGCTCTCCCTCTGCCTGCGGGGAACTGGGCAGCGTTACCGCTCATCCGCGGGGGTGGAAGGGACGAGACCTGGAAACAACGCCCCCCTACCACCACCACCCCCCCCCGGCCGTGTCCCCAGGTGGCAGCAGCTGGCACAGCCACCCCGTCCGCATCCCACGCCACCGGGGTGCGGGGACAGAGCTCCTACTTGCCATGGCAAGGCTTTCGGGGCGTGCACAGAGTAGGCGTCGAAGTGGTAACAGGTCTTTGGGTGCAACCGTGCCGAGGCCAGCACCCCTGCTCCTCGGCCCTTCTGGGGTGACATTTGGGGTGACCTGTTTTCTCTTCTCTCCATTTCAGGTTGGTGTCAACAGTCCAAGCCACGATGGCAACGGTGTCGGGGATCATGGTTGTTCTTAACTGCAAGGACGTGGTATATGACAGGTAATCCCGTCCGAGAGCCTTGCTGTCCCATGAGGAGCACGTGGAGGCTGTGCCCAGCCAGCCTGCAGCTGGAGTATGTCATGCCAAAGGCTTGCACGTACAAAGGGGAGAGGAAAACCAGTTTCATGTTCCTCTTTCCTCCACTTTGGCTGAAGGGTTGGGCAACGTGCTGGCTGGACACCCCCTGGAAGGCGCCTGGCTTCTTCAGACCTGGGGCTTCTCTGCCAGCACGGAAGGGCTCAGCCCAGAGGATGAGCTGTAACATGGGCCCATCAATGAGCAAAAAATATACATTATCCTTTCTAAAGGGGTAGGGAGTCCCCTTGCTGGAAGGTGAAATTGCTAACGAGTCAAACAGATCTAATGAGAACTGATTTAAGAGGTGCATCGCCTTCTTTGTGCCAAATGGATTCTGAAGGAGTCCCGAAATGAGAAAAAACAGTGTGGAGTTTGCTCCAAAGGAAAAAAATCACATCCCCTTGTCCTCAGTACTCTGAGATAAACTGCCCCAGAAGTTCCTCTCGGCAGGAGTGATAGTGCAATCTGGGTCAGAAGATTTGAAAACAGAGCTATTATCCAGAATAGCACAGAAAATTGTGGGAGGGAACAATATAATTATGCTGTGCTGGAATTTGACCATCACACACACCAGTTTTTAGGGAGGGCTGTCTTCTTGGTCACTGCAGGCTTACCTTCAATACACAGATGTGAAATGTTCTACATTGCTCTAAATGGTGAGATCGATCTGAATCGCTCAGTCCTCCTTAACAATGGCAATCTAATGAATCACCTTTTTTTTCCTCTAAAATAAAATACCTGCTGTATAGATAGGGCAGATGATAAATCCCAGACTGACACAGATGGCAGGCGCTGCCGGGAGCCCTCCTTCTCCCTGGTGCTTTCCCCGGGTGCTCTCAAGGCCAACAGCTCAGCGTGAACGCTTTGTGGTCAGAGACCTAGATTTTCTTGGAATCTGGAGGAAATAGAGCCCAGTGCTCAGCAGGGAGGGCCTTGGAGAATGACAGCGAGACAGGGAGCCAGGAAGCATCACAAAGGTTGCAGTTAAATTTGCCAATTTATTTACACAGGCAGACAATCATTATATTGCTGGCACTCTAATTGCCTTCTAAAGCCCTGGGCAAGTTTTGCAAACACAATAGCTGGTCACTTCCCCTCCCTGCCTTACATCACTTACATCTTTTTATCTGGAATAGGAACACATGCAACAATTTATTTTTTTTCTTGAGATGGCAGGAGAGCAAAAGCAGATTTTATTTGGGCCTCAAGCTACATTTCTTTAAGCAGCAGTGTAGGGTGGTGGTGTGGTTGGTTTTGGTTTTGTTTTTTTTTTTTTTTAATCAGTGTGATTTCACTCAGGACTTTTTAAGGAGCCTGGTGTCCCTGCTGAGCGGGGCTTGCTGCTGCCCGGATTGTGCAACCAGGATTCCGACATGCTTTGGGAACAGGCAGCTGCCTGCAATTATTTCCCAACAGACAAATGTCTCGCGGGGGTTTATTGCCTATATTAGATATTTTGCGCTTCACTCTCCTAAGTCCAGGCCAGGCAACTCTTGAGCTCTCCGGGCGCTTTCCAAACACTCCCTGGATTAGGCAGGCAGCCCAAGCCTTGCAGCAGGCAGAAAGGCCACGGTCTTGGAGCTTTTCTCCTGCTAAACATCAGCTCTGGGTGGCCTGGGGCTCCTGCAAAGGTGTGGGATTAGTGCTAGATCCCGAGGGGTACTGTACCCCTGGCCCACGTGGCAAACAGCAGGCTGCAGGGCTAATCAAGATCCTCTCGTTAGCGCTGTGTTTGTGCTCGGCTGGGCTGAGCTCGGTGCCTGGCACGGCCAAACGCGTCCTCCAGGCGTACCAGGTACCTTTTCTCTGCTGAGCTAAATCAAGTTAAACTTCAAAGCTGATGGTAAGCTGCGAGGTATCAAAATCCACTGCTTCCATTTCAGACCTAAAGACTCTCTCCCACCTTTCAGAGCATCACAAGGTTCTCACAGCTGAATGTACTGCTCCTCCCATAGGCACTGGCTGGCTGTAGAATATATCTGGGTCCTCGTTCCCTACATGACCTATGACATTTACGTCATGTACCTCTGCCACTGGCACAAGAGCCTGGAAAAGGGAGCAGCAGAGAAGAAGCACTCGCTGGCCAGCATTTGGAGCTTCCTCCTGCAGGAGAGGCTGATGGTGACCCACCACCTCTTCATCCTCATCGTGCTCACCCCCATCACCCAGGTAACTGTTGGGCAGAGCCACTGTGAAACCCAGCCCACGAGGAGCCCTGTGTGGCTGGAAGGGCTTGCCATCAAGGCTGTCTGGCAAAGCATCTCTGCTGCTGGTCCTATGGAGCCCATGACCCCCTGGAGATGCTGGGTGTTTTCTCCTGACCGCCTCTCCAGAAGGGCCCCGTACTCACTGCTGACTTTATTTGCAGCATTTCAGGGGAGAACTGGGGGACTTCTTCGTGGGCTGCATCTTCATCGCAGAGCTGAGCACACCTTTTGTATCCCTGGGCAAAATCCTCATGCAGGTAGGTGAGGAGGGCTAGGAACCCTCCAGAAGCTCACATCCCTTCCCAGCCCCAAGTTGCCCTTCTCCATCAGCCCCTGTCCACAGAGCAGCTAGGCTGGGGGGCCCAGTGGCTAGGGGAGTCTCAGAGAGGTGCAGCCCCCAGCTCCTCTACACTGCTGCCTTCCTCCTGGCCTCCTGTTAGGTTCCTATCCCTTTCCCCAGTAAGCAGTGTGCCCAGTGGCATCCCCAGACTGGGAGCTGTGCTGTGTCCTGGTGCTGCCCCCTCCTGTCTGTACCTCCCCCCTGCATCCCAGCCCTCTGCCCCCCAACACATCCTTCCCTCCCTCTTCCATCCCTTCCCACCCTGCTTTCCTGCTCCGTCCTCCATCCACACCCAGTGGGTGCTCAGCTACATGCCCCTGGCACAGTCAGTGCCTGAGGAATAACTGGGTGTCGCTCACCCCACATTTGCCTTCTTCCTTCCTTCCCCAGCTCAAAATGCAGGACACGCTCCTGCACAAGGTGAACGGGATCCTCATCCTGGTGACCTTCTTCCTCTGCCGTATTCTCCTCTTCCCTTTCATGTACGCGGCCTATGGCAGGCAGGTGGGGATCCCCATTTACATGGTGCCTTTCCGCATCCCCCTGCACTGCAACATAGCCAACGCCTCCCTCATCGCCCCCCAGCTCTACTGGTTCAGGCTCATCTGCCGCAAAGCCGCCCGTCTCTACGGCAGCTCTCCCGCTGACAAAAGCAGATAATGGCTGGCAACCACAGCCCAGCGTGGGGGCTGCAAAAAGGTCACCCCCACCACCACCACCACCCCCCCGAGCTCTTCCACCTTCAGTGCCAGCGCTGCGGGGACCACTGTGGAAGCAGAGCGGCGGGAAGCGGCGATACCACCAGGCTTTTTTTGCTGGAAGCAGCCCCACCGTCTCCACCGCCGTGGCCAGGCAGCACCAGCATGGGTTAGGAAGGCTCTTTCTTCCCACACTGCTCCAAGTGCCTTGTGTCCTCCCACCCGTGGGAGCTGGGGCAGGAGCCAGCGAGGAGGAGGTCTGCCCATAAGCAAGACATTCCTTCTGGGATTCAACACTATGGCACCGAACTAACGGTTACACGAGAGGGGTTTGTTACAACCCCCGCCAACCCCCCCCCCCTGCATCTTTCAGGGCTGACACCAGACACCGGCACCGAGGGTGGTGTGAAGGAGCCTGCAGCCCAGAGGTGATGCTGGAGCGTGCTCAGCCCCACGCAGCAGCCCTGGGGACTCGGGGAGCTGGACCTGCCACAGCCCCAACTCACTCCCTCCAGCTCTTGTTTACAGTCTCCAGGCTGTGGCATGGTTCTGCACAGCCCGCTCCTGACCGTTACCCACTTCGCCTCTACACCACAGCCACATTCAGCCCTCTCACCTTCCACTGCTGCTGGGATCAAACTCTTTTAAGACTTCGCTTAACTGTACTTTTCACTACAACCATCTGGTGTCTGTGGCTGAAAGTCCCGGGCTAGGGGGGCTCTGGTGTCCCCAGGAGGCTGGAGGGGAGAGAAACTCATGTCAGGATAGAAGAACGGTTGTGCTATCTCAGAGCAATGCTGGCAGGGCAGAGCGCCCACGGCTGAAGGGGACAGGAGACTGCTAAGTCTCCATCTCTGGGTACTATGGAGAGCCCTTCGTTAGCAGGTGATGCAACTTTCAACCTTTTCCCCTAACTCTGGTTCTTTTTAATTGCCCCATGTGCCCCAGCAAATACGTAAAAGCCCAAATAGCACACTCTGCCCTGCTCTCCCACCCTGTGGATGCCGGTACAGCCTGAGCTCCATTTGCAGGATCATCCCTCCTGCCCCATCCCACTCCCCCGCAAGGCAAGGTCTGCCAGGGAGGGAACTGGGTCAGTGCTGGAGGAAACAGCAGCCTCAGAGCAGGGCAGAGCCCTGTCCTTCATCAGTTTGGCCCATTTCCACCCTCAGTCACAGCAAAACAGGGACAGGCTTCCCGGCTTGCCCTGCACAGGCCCGGTGGGTGTGTGCACGTCAGGAGAGCAGTCCAGTTCCTTCCCTGCAGCCGACACAAACCAGGGCAGCCACCTCCTCCCTCCATCCTCCCACACTTGTCCGGGGTCCCCCCACACCAGCACAGCCCTGGAAGCCCCACCTGCAGCCCCCCTCTGTGCCTAGACACCTGTAGCCACTCTGTGCCTTTCATTCTATCTAAAAAACAACGGGTGGAAGGTCCGAGGACCCAGTTCTTTTGGGTGTCAGATCTCATCCCAGCCACAGCTGTATTGTAGAAAGACTAAAATAAAAGAGCCTCTTCCAACATGCGGTTGGTTATTGCAGAAACACTACTGTCACATTAACCATCGAGACCAGCTGATGTTATAAACCGCTTGCTACCCCTTAGGGATGTTTGTATCTCACTGTTTTCATTGCAAATATTGTGCCTTTTGTAAGGACAACAGAAAAAAAAAAAAAAAGAAAAGAAAAAAAGCCAATGAGGCATCTCAGTTTGCACTAACACTGCCCTATTTACTATTGCACCTATCAGAAGACCAATAAAGATTTCCTCTCTGAGTCACACCACTGGATGTTTCTCCCACGTGCCGTTCATTTCTGGATGACAGACAGGGTTACTGCTGCACACCCACCTCCGGGCAACACACACGTATTTATTTCCAAAGGTACCTGCCTGTCCTGAACTCACCCAACTCACTGCCACGTGGTGAACCCAGCTACCTGCCCAAAACTAGGAGAGGGCTGGCAGCAGGGAAGCTGAAAGGGAAACGATTTCCTTGATTCAAGAGGCTGCCGGGCTCTCTATAAATCCAGACCACTAGCAGGCAAGGCTGGAGCCACGGAACCAGCAGCTGGGTACTGGAAGAACTGTTTGCACAGCTATTCCCGCTGGAAAATGAGAGTGGTTCCTCCCATCCATCTTTACATGGCTCAGATAGGCTGGAAGAAAACACAGGTTGGGAGAAATAAGTTCAAGCAAGAAAAACAGATAGGGTTTATTACAGATCTTACAGCTTTCCATGAAAGGGATCCCCTGAGGCAGGGTCGGTGCTCTCCTCCATTGCCCTCCACAGCTCCTCAAGCCGGCTCCCCGGCCAAGCGGGCTCCCAGCTTGCTGAGTTTCTGCAGGAGGGGGACACGCAGCGCCTCGTCACTGACGTTGTCCGTGATGGACTCCAGGAAGTGCTTCTCGTTGGCTCTCCGCAGAGCGTTGCTGGGGGATGTATCGGCGCTGCTGAATGTCTCGTACTGCGATAGGATCTCCAAAGCCACCACCACCACCGGCTCGCTGCACCCTTTGTCTGGCAGCATGGCAGCAACGTGCAGCAGGTGGCAGAACATCTGGATGCAGATGAAGGACACCTCCTGCAGGGAAGTCTTGTCCTCGGCAGGGTGCGAGGGAGGCCCCGCGGTGCTCTTGACGGAGCCCAGCAGGTCTGTCATGCTGCTGCAGTACAGCTGGACCACATGGAGCCAAGCCTCTGCCGGCAGCCAGGTGGAACAGCTGGAGCTGCAGAGGAGCTGGAAGCCCCGCAGGAAGAGCACGGAGAACTGAAGGTAGCAGGCAAACGGCCGGAGGTTGAGCAAGGGCATGTACTGTACGTACTCCAGCGTGTATGGCACGTGCAGGACCTGCCTCTGCAACAGGTTCTTGACCACCTGCATGAGCCCCTTCCATTCACTGTGGCTGCACCAAGGGAGGACCTGTATAAGGGCCACCAGGAACCCTTTGCTGAACAGATTCACTTCTTCGGGGTTGTCCACATTGACCATGAGGAGCGTAAGCATGGTCTCCCTGAGCGCTGTGGACACGCAGCAGCACTCCATCCATGCCAAAAGCCCACTGCCCGGTCCATAAGCTGGCAGAGGCTGGGATGCCCACTCATCCTCAGGAAGTGTACAGACCTCAAACAGCGTTGCTGGGACCTCGTTCTTGAAGTGGTCTCCATAAAGTTTCTTCAACCGGAGACCGATGGTCCAATCCAGTGATGCCACCTTCCTGTGAAGCCAAGCCAGCGATTGGACCCACAGCTCAGGGGAGGGGACAGTTTCTGGTCTTACCACCTCACAGAGCTGGCAGAGGATGTTCATCAGCAGGTCTTTGGTCTCCAGTGAAGGGAAGAGCTGGTCCCTAGGCTGATGCCAGTACTTCGTGTAACCATCTAGAAGCTTGCAGAGGCTGAGGAGAAGCGGGAACGGGTGACAGGACTTGATCCAGTGCTCTTGTGAGCAGGACTGTACCCCCAAAACCTTACTGAGTATCTGCAGGCTCAGCTCAGTTTGATCAGAACCTGATTTCAAATAGGGAAGGACAAAGGCTTTGGTCACCTCTGCAGGTGACACAAGTGGGGCAGCTGAGCTCGGCTCCATGAGGAAGGCCAGGAACTCAAGGAACTGCTCCTCCTCCCTCACAGTGGAAAGCCTCCCCCATACTGTCTCCTCCAGACACTGCACCACCAAGCTATGCGACCTGCCTGGATCATCATGGGTCTCCAGGAAGCTCAGCGCTGGGAAGGAGCAGAGGATTTGTGCGAGCAACTGGTGCACTCCTAGGTTGACTACAGCAAGATTACAAACCTGCTTCACCGTGGCCTCAGGGTACAGCAACATGAGCCTGGCCACAGAATCCACAGCCCTGGTCAGGCCTTGATCAGACATGCTCTTTGTGATCTGGTTGAAAGTCACATTCAGATCCTCCTGGAAACCCTCCCTCACAACTGGCAAGTTCAGGGACAGACCTGGCCCACCCCAGGATATCAGGACACCCGAGATCACTTTGTTTTTGTCAGTTAACAAAAGCTCAGTGTAACACTCTACAACAGCTTTGGTCACTTGCATCTGCAGCTCTTGGGCCTCCTTGTCTTGGTGGGACACAGCAAAGCTCACCAGCGTCTCCAGCAGTTTCAAAACTAGCTCTGGTTTCTGGAAAAGAGCTTTGTTTTTCACAAGGCAGTCAACCCAGTCCTTTGAAAAGGCCCAAGTCTTTTCAGAAGCAAAAATGGAACACACCTCCACATGCCTGTCCAGCTTTTGCTCAATGATTATCATGGCAACTGAAGACACAAGGCTGGTGTCTGAATCCGTGCCCTTCAGGCTGGTGCTGATCTCCTTAAGAAAATCTTTGGTGATCTGTGTCAGCTCTAACACTACACGTGTCTCATCCTCACCTAGGTTTCTAGTCTCTGAGAAGCAAACCAGGTTCTTCCTGAAAGTGGTAAGAGTGTCCAGGAGCCGGTAGCTCTCATAGCAGAGCTCCTCAGAGCTGTTCAGGGTGCCCTGCAGCTCCTCTTCCCAGGCATTCAACAAGCTGCAAAGAAAGCCCAAGCCAACAAAGAACTCCTCACGAGACAGCTTGGCCACGGACAAGAGGTTCAGGCTTCTCTCTGCTTCCTTCACCTTCTCATCCAGCCCCATGTGGTAGAACTGGCTTTCAGTGTCCCTGGTCCAGAGGCTGACCACAGAGCTGACCTTGTTCAGGTACTCTGCAACAGGGAGGGGACTGCTCTCTGGCTCTGGCTTGGTGAACATGGACAGCAGCTCCACCAGGTTGGCCAAGGCATAGCACTTCATGCGGGGCAGAGCGATGCTCCTGTAGGTTTGCTTTAACCCCTCTATCAGGACCATGAACAGACTGGTGGCAGCAGGGCGGTCATTCAGAGAGCTAGGGTCACCCTTGAACCTCTTTGGGGGCTGGAGACCATCATCCAGAAAGGTCTCACACCCATGCTGATGTATGAGAGTGCTGAACGTAGAGACTGTTGTGTCTTCCTGTCCTTCCTTATGTTTCATCACCTCCCACCACACGTCCAAGAAGAACCTGATGTCTGAGGGGGATGTCTCACTGGCAACGTACTCCACCAAGTGCTCCAGCTCACTCTGGCACACATCCTGGGGCAGCGACAGCAGCAGCTGCACAAAGAGCTGGGGAGCACCAAGAGCTTTGACCAGCTCGAAGAGGACGGTATGGTTAAGGTCGGGGATCATGCTGCCCACGGAAAAGAAGTCATCCTCCTTCCATCCCTGGTCCAGTGAGTTGGGCGGTGGGGCCGGCAGCAGGACTTTAGCCCAGACGATGGCCACAGCTTCCTTCTTCCAGAGGCTGTGCTGCAGCGGCGAAGGGCAGCGGGCCCCGATCTCCCCCAGGGCGTCGGTGATGGGGGGTCCCACGCGTGGCCAGTCGGCTTTGCGCAGCTCCCGCAGCGACCGCGGCTGGGTCAGCCGGGCGGCCAGCAGGAACCCGCCGTGCAGGATGGCCGTCTCCTCGCACACGCCCCACGGCCCTGCGCGGAGACACCGTTACCTCGGCCCGCTCCCGCCGGCCTCCCTCTCCTCTCCCCACCCCGACCCCGCTCCCCCCGGCTCCCGCACCCACCGGACTCCATGGCGGCGGCGTGGCCCACCCGCGCTTGGCGCGCTCTGACGTCAGTAAGGGAAACCCCCACCCCGCAGCGCCCCCTGGCGGCTCGGCGGTGGTGCCGCCTGCCCCGGCGATTAATTTGTCAACACGAAACCCGAGATTTTTAATTAAAAATAGAGAGGGACTTCGGTGCATCGCCGTCCCGGGCAGCTGGAAAAAAAAAAAACAAACCCAAAAAAACCTCAAAAAAAGGTACTCAAACCGTCCTCCTGAATCGTTTTTATTCGTTTAAGGATGACGCTGGCAAGAGGCAGCACTGGTTTGAGGGGTGCAGCTTCCACATTTTCAACGTGACTGGTAAACACGACTGAAAAATCACCATCGAACTGGAATCAAAAACCTCAAGCGAAAAATCACCATTGAACTGGAATCAAAAACCCCAAGCAACAAAATCATAGAGAGGAATTTTTTTTTTCTTGTTTGAATTCAGAGTATTCGCTACAGGTACCGCTTGCCGACCGCTAACGCTGCTGATTTTGCCTGCTTTTCCCCCTGACATTTATTTAAGGTTTTCACCAGGAGTGATTACAAAGCAGGCAGCGTGCCCGATGTGGACAAGGCTGGTAACTACTCCCTGCATTCCCAGCACTAACAAAAGCAGAGCATCGTAATTCCAACAGAATAAACCCTGAACTGCTACTACCGAAGGCAGTTTCTCAGCAAAAGCTAACTGCAAAACCGTAACATCCTCATTTCAAGTCACCTCCCAGCACCTCAGGGACAGCGTGGTGCTGCTACACGCCCTAAGATCCTGCCTGGAATGTGGAAGTGTGCTGCCTTCAGGGGAGGGGTACACAGGAGCTTGGTACGGGCTGGAAAGCACCACATCGACGATGTGCCCCCACGGGGGAACGCACCACTGGCTTCTCAAACAAACATTTCGCCTCGAAAGCCGAGGAAACATCTTGGAATGAAAACAGGGTTTGTTCCAGGCCAGGATATTCATGGGCTTTAGCATTAATTTTTGTGTTCCCAGTAAACAGGCACACACTGTGATAGCTCAACTCCGACGCTTTGCCAGGGAAACAAGAGTGCCTGCGAGGCTCACGGCCACAGCCACCTGAAAATCTCTCCTCTAAGCTGCAAACCCAGGAGGGCTAATGTCACTTAGAGAACTGGATATTCTAACAAACCTAGCAACTTCTTTTTCAAGTATAACAACAACAAAGAAATGTGAGTGTTTCCTCTTAAGCGGTGGCCTGGTTTTGAAGCCACTGCTCAGCCTGCTCCTTAGTGCAGGCTGAGCAATATTATTATTATTATTTTTTGGAAGGAGAACGTGCCATTTGCTTGAAAACACAGAGTTGCAGCAAGAGACACCAGGTTAAATCAAACTGACCAGCATGGGACGTTACGGCACCCTCTTGCTGGGAGGGGTAATGCAACACGTTACACACGAGCGGTGTGTCGCTCGGATGAAAACCAAGGCACAAATAAACAGTCCAGGCCTTTCCTCCAGCTAAGCAGAAGCCTTCTTCCTTTTTTGCTCAGCAAACCATTTGTCACTGTTGTCCGCCGCCATGGCCTGCACAAAGAAAAGCGTTAACGCATCACCAGATGCCCAGCTGCTCGCGCTCACCAGACACTTTCTAATGTGGAGGAGAGCTATTCTGATGAGTAAGTTATTTTTTTACGTATTGGTAAGGAAAACAGACACTGAAAACCAATGTTCTCTGCTGCAGCACATAAAGAGAGGATCTGGTAATACGAGGGTAAAACAAGACAGTTTAAACACAGCCTTCCTGCAGAGTTCACACTCCACAACAAAACCCACTCTGCCTCAGGAGGATCTTTAGCTGCACTGACCTTACAAATCATTTCTGGAGTAATTTACACCAAACCATTACTGACGTGTCCAGCAAGACATACCACCACCCAGTTGCCTGGAAAACTCGGGCCAGGACACTAAGTGAACCTGAGCTGAGAGACTGTAGGGCTTGCTTCTCAGCATGAAATTTGAATTAATTTAATTCAATTTAATTAATTTTAAATTAATGAAAACTAATTTTTCTGGGGTTCTATAATGAGGAAGAAAACGAGCGTGCAGAGAGCATTACTTACGTCATCTAACAGTTTGTCACCGTTAGGGTCCACCTTGGACAGATCTCGGAATGCTTCATCTCCCACAAAACAGATTTCATGGCCATCCTAAAACAAGTTTAGCAGCAAGTAAGTTAGATAAATGGCAGAGAGAAAATTACATCTAAATTAATCACTATTTCAAATACTACTCACAGGATCAGCCAAAATAATCACTTGCACTGTGGCTTTGCCAGGTGTGTCCAAGCTGACCAGGGGCGTTAAGATTTTCTGATTCTCCTTTTTCATCAGCGCTTCAATCTTTGGCAACTTAAATGGAAAACAAGAATCAGCCCTAGTCAGGGGAAGATCAGATGCATTCAGGTCATTCTCATTTATGGTTCCCTATTACCCACAATTCTACTGCATTCCCACTGCGAGAAATACAAATAAAGTATGTGCTCAGTATTATTTTGTTCCCACCTGAGATAAGTTTGCTAACACTAGAAATTAACCTCCCACTTGTCAGCTCTGGGTAATGAAAGGGGTAAGGGAAACGTGATCATCACCTCTTCCTTTGCACAGGAGAAGGCAATGCGCCCAAACGCTGTCCCGTGATCCACTGCTCCTCCAACAGCCTTCAACTCCAACTTACACTGAAAGTGGGAAAAAGAAAAGCCTGACGTGCAAGGACTCTGTTCTCAGTGCTACATTCACTCCAGCTTTTCACTGATGCAGATGATTAAAAGAAAATATAAAAAAAATCACCCATAAATATATTTCCCAACAAGCCAATTACTGGAGCAAACCACAGCTTTTTAAAAAAAAAATGCAGTTAAGTGTATGCAAGCTTTAATTTAAATGCACTGAATTAAATGCTGTAATTAAGAGCTTTTCTTTCCTTTAAGATTTTCTTCTCATGAAATGAGAGGTTTTTACGATGAGACACAACTCTTAAAGATCAGAACTGGAAAGTTTTGTAAGGACTAACCTGGTTATCTGCGTAGCCTAGCAATGCCCTTTCATTTTTCTCATCCTTCTCATATATTTTCATCCCCAGCAAATTAGACCAGTAGTTAACAGACTTCTGCAGATCGGAGACACCCAAGGTTACCTTTAGCACTGGGTCTGTGACATTGCAAAAATTTGAAGTTAGTTTACAAATATATTGTAGTTTTAAATGCACAGGTTTTACATTCTTGGGAAGTTAACAAAGAAATAACAAAAACTCCATCTAGACAAATGCACAGGCCATTCTAACACCCAACTCCTACATCTCTCTTCAACACCAGTAAGAATGAGCATGTGTTTCACCTTGCTTGAGCTGTTCCTTGTCTTCCAAATAGAACTTGTATCCCCCCGGGGCTTCAGTTTCAAAAACACCAGTTGTGACTTCTTTGAGAGGCCACCCCATCTTCTTAGCGTTGCTAACAGCCTGGCCAGACACAAGTGTTATGCCCTAGCGAGAAAAAAACAGGGTACAAACAAAATTCATAGAATGGATGCTGCCTTAAGTCCTACCTTTCAACAGTCTGCCTCTACAAATTGCCAGAAACAAACTAGATTACTTTTTATAACAGATGGACCCGAGAACTGGGTGCCTTGCTCCTACGAAGTTAAGTGAAATCTTACTGCACATCCCACATCTATTTGGAATGCATTAATCTACACTTCTTTCACATCACAGGGAAACAAAAAGCTAATAAATTTAAAACTGGTATGATGCATCGCACAGAAGCGGAAAACCAAGCTCCTAACTGTTCTACAAGGAGAGGCAGACATCTGGGACTCCAAGCGGCTGTTTTTTGATACCCCACAAACTGGGGAAAGAATATTAGCTCAGGGGAAACAATGAGCAAACAAATTACAAGCACTGATAGAAAAAACAAGAGATCTTCCCTAGATGTCAGGTAGTAAATAAAACACAAATAAGTAATAATAAATGAGTGTTTTCCTACAGCAAGATCCTTCTTAGCTAACCATTTCATGTTAGATCTGCCAGCAAATACCAGCTCTTTGACACACACGACATCCACGTTGGAAGATGTTAAAGGAAGTGTTTCCTGGATCCTATGCGAGCACAAACCTGCCCTAGTTTCCACTCTTCCCACTTAGCAACAGCTACAAATGCATGAATAAGAAGTGCTTAAGAGACTAAATAGCTAAAAAACCCAACTGGTACAACTTATATGCTGAGCAGACTCCTACTTATAAGAATATTTAAGCTTATCTTAAGAAGAAAGATTTTGTCATTAAGTGTTGTACTTACCAGAAAGTCATTGCCCAGGCGATATTCTCCAATACCATAATTGTAAGTCAATTCTGCAACAAAATGGTTGTCTTCTGGCCCATAGCCCACCATCGTTTTGCTCCATTTTCCATCATAAGGGCTGGAACATTTGTATTTAAATGTCAAAGTATTAGAAAGAAACACCCAGAAGTGCAAATATTAGTGTTCCAAGAAAGAAATGCATCTCTTGAATAAACAAATGGCACAGGTAATCCAGTGACCTCCCACCAAGCAGGACCTGATACCTGGGAAGGATTCTCATTGCAGCTCAGCTCACAGGCACCTCCCCTGCCCCATCAACAGTTTTGACCTTGGGCCACCATCCACAAGTGCATGATAAAAGAACAATTCTATTTCCTTCTTAATCGCTCAGATTTTAAGTGCAAGCTACTCATTAGCAGTAATTATATGAGCACTTCCTTATTGCGAAGTAGGAAAAGTAAGTGGTTAGGCACCAGATTGTAAGATTCAAGAAAACAGACAAAAGCTCTTGGGGCTCCGGGGGGGATTTTTAACTCAAGACCCCAGATAACCCCTTGCCTGTAAAAAAACCCAACCTAATTAAATATAATTCCAGGAAAGTTTTATGAAGCTGAATATCAACCTATAACAGATTACAGCAATAGTTGTGTTTAAATGTAAACATCATACCTATACAGAAGGGGAACTGTTGATTCCAAGTACTTAAAAAATCCCCAACAAAAATAACATAAAACCAAAAGAAATCAACCCTTATTTGACCTAAAAAAATAACGTGTCGTTTCTGGTCGTGATGGGTGGGTATTTTATGAGAAACACGGCCTGGTGAGGGCAGCCAGGCCCTACTCACCCGTTGCAGCTGGCTTTGCAGCCCTCCTCGAACTCCTCGTGCCTCAGCACCTGATGGCGGAGAGCCGAGAAGGAGGGTCAGCACAGAGAAGACGCCATTCCCCCTTCTCCTCACCTGCCCCTACCAGGCCTAACACCGTCCCGGCGGCGCTGGGACGAGGGCCGGAGGAACAGAAGCCACTGTCCTCCGGCAGGGCCAGGCCGGGGAAGCCCCGGTGCCACCGCGGCTGTGGTAGGCGACCACATTCTCCCCCCCTTCCCGCCCTCCTCCTCAGGGCCGGCCGCGTGCGCTCACCCTCATGCCCAGCAGCTCGCGGTAGAAGCGCGCGCTGCGCCCGCGGTCGCCCACTTTGAAGACGAAGTGGAGCGCGCGGCGGGCCGCCATGGCCTAGCGGTGACGTCACCCGAGCGCGACGCATTCTCCCTCACCTGCCTCGTCGCCGGAGTGGTGACGGCACAAGATGGCAGCGCTCAGGAGGCTGGGCTGCTCCCTGCTGCGGCCCGGCCCGGCGGCGGCGGCGGAGGGGGGGAGGCGAGGGGTGAGGGCGCTGCGGCGGAGTCCCGTGCGGGTGCTGCCGCCGCAGAAGGAGCAGAGGGCGGCAGCCGGGAAGCAGCAGAGTCCCCGGGAGTCTCCCCCGACCCCCCCGCCGACGCCGACGCCGGCGGTGGAGCGCAGCTCGGCCGGGCCAGGGCTGTGGTACGAGAAGGCGGCGCCCGGTGACAGGAGGCTGGGGTGAGGCGCGGGTGGCACCGTGGAGGGAGGGAGATGGACCCGGGGCGCGCTCTGGGGCTACGGGAAATTCCGAGCCCCCGGTGGAACCTCCCGACAGCTGCTCGGTGTCACGTCTGCAGAATTTGGGGCAGTTCTTACACTTGGGGGTTCTGGGTAGTGACTGCTATTATAATGCCACTTACAGCCGTGTCTAAAGATACCCTAGGACCTTCTGACTTCCCAGTAGCTGGCAAACCTCCAACTGAAGGTGATGTTGCCATCACAGCTATTTTCTCTGATTAATTTACCCGCAGAAAAGTCGTGACTATTGCCAAATCAAAAAAGTTTCGGGATCATCATGGGAAGATTCTGCTGGAGGGTCACAGGCTGATCAAGGATGCCTTGGAGGCAGGAGCTGTGTTGCAGACTCTCTTCTTCAGCACAGTGGGGCACCTGAGGGAGCTGCCCGAGGCAGAGCTAAAACGAGCCAACTTAGTTAAGGTGAAATTTGAAGACATTAAGAGCTGGTCTGACCTCGTAACTCCTCAGGGGCTTATAGGTAAGTTGTGTTAGACACAGTCACAACACTGCTCAAAAGGAAACTTATGTCACGCTTAGTACGTGAATAATGACTATCTCTTCATAACTTTCCTCGAGACAGTCTGGCAGTGTGTCATCATTTCAGAGGATTCCCTTTTGTTTGGCCTGCTGTGGTAACTGTGAAAGTGGCTCCTAGAGTGCATTGAAGGTTCTAATGCTCATTTTTAACAACGCGTTGCTTAAGCTCTGCTGGGAAATAGATATCCTTGTGAAGTGATGAACTCCTCTCAGACTTCTCTTAAGCAGAGCTTTTCCTAATGCTTTCTCCAACTCCTCTTTAGTGAGCTTGGGTAAACTAAGCGAGAGACAACCCTCTCCTTGGGGAGTGTTAGTCAGAAGCCTGTCAGTACTTTGCCTTCTCAGGGATCTTCTCCAAGCCCAACCATGCCAAGTTGTGTTATCCTGCTGCTCAGCTAACCAGCTCCTTGCCACTCCTCCTCATCTGTGACAACATCCGTGATCCGGGAAACCTGGGGACTATTCTGAGATCTGCAGCAGGAGCAGGCTGTGAGAAAGTGCTGCTCACCAAAGGTAAGAGCCTTTCCCTGGGGGAAATAAAAAGTAATCAGTTTGAGTAATCTGGGGGGTAAGACAGGGAGAAAGAGGTGCTCCAAGATGTTGTTCCCAGGAGTTTGTAAGCAGTGCCTGGTACAGCCATGATTTTCTGTGGGCAGCAGCTACTGAATACATCTTTTTTGGAGCTGCTGCACTGTCACTGTTTTCCCCACTTCTGTCTCAGGCTGTGTGGATCCATGGGAGCCGAAGGTGCTCCGAGCAGGCATGGGGGCTCACTTCCGTCTGCCCATCGTTGCCAACCTGGACTGGGAATCTCTTCCCAGCAACCTTCCTGCTGGCATCCAGGTCTTCGTGGCTGACAACAGAGACCCAGGAGCTCAGGCTGAGACGGTGTCCCTTCCTGGGGGAGCCAGCGGGGCCGGCTCTGTTCCTGGCAACGTGAAACCTCATGTGAAATCCAAACCCAAGGCTGTTCCCATGTGCCAGGATGAGGAGGGAGTAGCAAGTGTCTGCATCCCAGAGCTGGCCGTGCAGTATTACTATGAGAATTGGACACAGACTCCAGTGGCGGTGGTGATCGGCGGAGAGACCCATGGTCTGAGTCCAGACGCGCTTCACCTCGCAGCCAGCACGGGGGGGAAGAGACTGGTTATTCCCGTGGTGCCAGGCATAGACAGCTTGAACTCTGCTATTGCTGCTGGCATCATGCTCTTTGAGGGGAAGAGGCAGTTGTTGCAGAGGCACAAGCAGGAAGACAAAAGGCAGAAGCTCCCCATAGTGGGCTGAACTGCTGAAGAAGCAACTTTTGCTTTTGGTGTGCTGTCAAATTAATAAAAGAGCAGCTTGGGCTGTTTGATTTGTATTAAAGGGGTATTAAAAAGCTCTGGCAGTGGTGGAGCTGTGCCTGGATGAGTGTGTGGCTCCTGGCTGAGCCCAGAGGCACTGTGGCCGCACGGTGATGCTAGTGAGAAGGGAAAGGCTGGTGGGGGGCCTCGCCTTGTGGGCAGCCAGCTCCTTGCTGCCCAGCTCTTCTCTTTCTCACAGCAGATCTGGGGAGGCCTCACGTCCCCCACTGCGGGGTCAGGGCACAGCTGCCACAGCAGCAATTGTGCTGGCCTGGCCACGGTGCTGCTGACAGTGTGTGTCCTTCCTCTCACAGCCCTGGGCTGCATGGCCTGGCTGTTGCTAGTGCTTTAGGGTGTCAGAAAGGCCAAAGAGTGGCCACCTGAATGGGTTTTGCTTGTGCTTACCCAAATCTGTGTTCTAACAAGCGATGAAAGCATCACACCCATCCTGCTGTGGCTGCTTGTGCTCACCAGGCTGGCCTGGGTCTAGCTGCTCTGTGGGTTGTCCAAGCTCCGAGCTTCAGCACTCGTGACCGTGCCACTCCCAGGAGGTGACAGTCTCTGTCTCTGCAGCTGCTTGGACACTGCTTGCTCCAGCAGCTGGGTCTCAGCATAGATAAATTATGAATGAGGGAGGGGAAGGGTGGAAGAGCAGCTGTGGACACTGCTGTTTCCTGTCACTGTCCTTAGAGTGGAACAAACACTGGCCCCCAGGGAAGGAGACCCCAAGGCCTGCCTGTGCCTCCCCAAAGGCAACAAGTCAGCTTGCAGCAACCCACCTCCATGGGTCTAGGATGTGCCACACAGCCCTGGTCGTGCTGGAGGCTCTTGCCCAGGCTGCCATCCAGCTTGCTACACATTTAAAAATGCCTCCTCTGTGGCTGCAGGTCGTACAACCAGCTACTTGCTGCCAACCCACTCTCTGCTGGCTCTGGTTTCCTGTTACCACATTGAAATAATTCATACGGTCTGCTCAAGAAATAGCCAAAGATGGTGATTCAGCCTCTCCCGTGCCCCAGCACCCCTATCCGAGCAGCACTCAGCACTGCCCGGGCTGGGTGGGCTGTCAGTGGCATTTACCTCGAGCCTGAAACTGCTCCAGCTCAGCAATTCCATCTGCAGAGCCCCGTTCCAGCCCCAATCTCATCAAATTGGCCCCGAGTGACTCAATTCTTAGGCAGAAAATTGGCTGCTTTGCTCCGGTTCCTACCGAGCAGCTCCCAGAGTGGCTGCTGCAGTGCTGAGCTCATCGCCCAGCCTGAAATGCAATGTTCAGAGGGGAACGTGGGTTCTCCCCTCTGAAAAAATCCCCAAACCCTAAGCTGGTGCTGCGTGACTAAATGCGACAGACCCTGTGGTCTTTCAAACCACAAACCTGTTGCAATTGTCCTCAAAACCAGCAGGCAGCCGCTGTGTGCGTGCTGGGTGGCAGCGGGGGGCTGAAGGCAAGGCTGCTGCTCAGCTGCTTCCACGCAGCCGGCGTCCCAGCCCTTAACCCTGCAGTGGGTACATCACTGAAAAAAAATAAGCTTTTCCCCCCAAAAATCTCCAGTAAAAGGAAAAGGAGCTAATTTAGTGTGGGACAGGGAGGCTGTTCCGCTCCTGCCCTCCCTAGTTCAAGGATGGGGGAGCTGGCTGCTCCTCCAACATTTCACCCATCAGTTAATCGCTGCCCAACAGGAGAGTTTCTGAAACGTGTGACACACAGGGTGGGTTTACACGGTTCCAGCCCATCTCAGGCAGGTTCCCTCTCCCCAACAGCGGGACACGGCAATCGGCACCTCCAGGGACGAGGTTATTATAACGGTTTTATTACAAAGTTCCAATCACCATGTACAGTTTTTACAATGTCACTTTTCAGGGGCTTGGCTGTGCTGCTTGGGTTAGGGAGGGATTTTTTTTTTGGTTTTGGGGGTTTTTTTGGTTGTTTTTTTTTGTTTTTTTGTTTTTTTTAAAGAACAGCACCATTAATGTTGGGTTTGGGACACACCTACAAAAAACAGCTCAATCAACTAACATAGAAGGGAAAGGACAATTCATACCAGAGAGAGGGAACAAGAGGGGACGGGGAGAGCACAAGGGAGAGATGAGGGCAGCCTGATGGTGGTTCTCCTCCTGGCTCAAGAGAGGGAGGGAGGGAACATCCACCCATCGCGGTGGATCGGGGGTGACACCCCCTCCCCCCCCCCCAATAAGCATGGCCAGCACCACCTAAGGCTGCCGGTGCTTGGGGTGGGAGGTGGGAAACCCACCCGGGAAGGTCTCACCCCCAGGAGGAAGAGCCTGGCTGGGCCATGGTCTTTCAGAGGTTGTCAGCAGTTAAGACTTTGAGCCTCGTCAGGGCACTCGCATGGGAAAGTTGGACAGGGCAGGGGCGAAGGGGACAGTTTCCTTATTGCTTCCTTAAAGTTATTTAGTCAGCAGGGGTGGTAGGAAAGGAAAGAAGGGGGAGAAGGAGAAGAGCCCCGAGAACCCCATCCACTGCCTGATGCATATGTTGGGAAGAACACCATGCAAAAAGATTTGCCTGCTAGCTAGTGCCGTGTATAAAGTAATGATACGGTAACAGTTCTGGCCTGGTTATTAGAGGATATATCACCATGAAGCACAAGCGAAGTCTCCAAACGCCGACGACTCCCTGCTGAAAGTGCGTCTCAAGGAGTTTGCTTAGGAGAAGGATTCACTGCGTAAAACAAGGCACCACAAGAAGGTTGGATACTGGATCGGGCGTGAGGACACGCTGGAGAATCCACGAGCGGCGGAAGAGAGACCTAGTTTTAAATAACGTCTGTTGGTGCAGAATCCCCCTTAGATGGGCTCGGGTTTTAGCTTGTCTGCTAGAAAGTCGCTGACAAAGGCTTCCACAATCTCAGGCGTGATCTCCTCCACATCCATCACATACTTGGCCCGGGCAGACATGTCCAGGATGGTTAGCAGGGGTGCAGCCTCGGGCAGGTTGGTGTAATCCCGCAGGGAGTCAGTCATGTCGTCCTGGAGGCCAAAACGAGAGGGAGAGAGGAGCCATCAGCACAACCAGGAGCAGTTTCCTGCTTCCACACCATGGTCCAACACACAGATACCTCCTGAGTGCGTGGGCCTTGCACCAGCATTGCAGGACCCCAACCACAGCAGGCAACACCCACCTTGCTGCCTGCTCTGCATCAAAACCAAACCGGGCTGATTTATCCCAAGCTGGGATGGGACTACACGCTCCTCCAACCATTTCCACACAGGGCACAGCTCCCAGCACCCTGAAGATGACCCACCACCCTGGACCACCCCAGAGCCTCTGGGAGGGGAGCACGTTTCGTCATCCGCAGCTCAGGAGCTGGGAACAAGCGAATGTGGGGACTCGCCAGCCCTCTGCCACCCAGAGCCATGGCCTTGCCCCTCACTGGGGCGGGTGCGGAAGGGACCTGGAGGAAACCAGAAAATGGGAAAGGGATGAAGGCCCATGCTTTGAGCCAATGCTGAAACCCCACCAGCAGGTCCAAGTACCAATGCCACAGGGCTCCCTAGCAGGAAGCTGCTCATCAGGGAGAAGGTGCGCCTTCCCTTTGCACGGCTCTGGGCAAAGGGGAAAAACCACCCTGTCTCTGCTGGGGCTCTGCAGTACAACACCTGGCACTGGGGCGATGCACCTCCTGCCCACAGACAAGCCCTCAACATGCGGCATCCAAAACAGGGAGCGTCATAGAAATCAATCAATCTGGTTAGCGGCTGGTGACTCTGCGGCACACGGCGGTGGCCGCTGGGTAACTCCTGTCGCACCTCCCCTTCCATTGCAGGGGTTTTCTGGCGTAGCTGGACCACGTGGCGGGGAAGGGCGAGCGGGGCTGGGGCGGTCGGCAGCCCCCCAACCCTTCCCACCTCCCAGCCCAGGTGTCAGGATGCCTCCTCCTTTATCCCATTGTCCAAAAGGGACCATTTTGCATTTTTAATCAATGCAAAACCAGCACAGACGGTGCTGGGAGAGGAATGGGAGGCGCCTGCTCTGGCCATGGCTGAGCTGCTTTGTGCATGGGGGCCGGCGGAGACCTGGGGCCAGCGCTCCCGGCTATTGAGGTGACGGATGAATGGGACATGCTGGACGCTCCCCATTCTTCAGCCCGGCCGCTGCAGGGACGTCGGGAGCCGGATGAATAGCAGCAATGTTTCAGGGAGGAAAAGGCTTCACAGGCTCTGGGGGAGGGGGGCAGGTCCTGAACCCTCCCAAACCAGCCTTTCCAACAAGGGGCTTATTCAGGGGCGCAGAGCTGAGCTGGGATGCTCGGAGACCCATTAAGGCAGTGGAAGCGGGAACGCCTGCCTGGAAGGGGTTGATGGGTCTGTGGGAGGCAGTGGTGGTGGCCTGCATGGTAAGGGGGGCCCAGGGTGTGGCAGTGGGGACCCTTTTGTGTGCAGGGTGGCTCTGGAGGGCCCCGCTTGCAGCGCACTGCGGCTGTGACGTGAGCATGGAGGGATGGAGCAGGCGCATGGACACACAGCTGCTGTCACCTGCCCAGGCAGCATCTCGCGAGGAGAACTGCAGGTTGAGGGGAGGGTGGGTGGGCTGGGAGATTTTTCAACCCTTACATAAAACCTTTCTCGTTTTCAAGCCTGCAGCAGGGTAAAATGCCTGTGCAGGGGCAAAGGGAGGCCAGAAGCCCCATTTTCTCATTTCCCATTTTCTCCAGCAGATTCCCAGCTCCAAGCACTGCAGCCTGCGTGTGACCCTAACACCATCCCAGCCACCAACAGAGTGGTCAGCTCAGGAAACAGCCCTCATTTCACAGGGGGACAGGCGAGTGACATGCTCAGCTGAGCTCCAGGGCAGAGCAGAGCGGAGCTGGGCCAGCAGTGGGAACAAGCCATCCCACTGCTCTCCGAGTGGCCCCTGCCCACTCCCAGTGGCCGTTTTGTCCAGCATCACCCACACAGCACAATCCTGTGGGATTTGGGATGCTTCCCCTAGGCACCCTTTAGAGAAAAGGCTGAAGCACTTGTCCCTGCCCTCCTCCTGGGGCAGGAAGCAAGGCAGCAGCACCTTGGCAAGGAGGGCTGCACCAGCTGGACCAGCTGAAACCCAAACCTTGTTTCCTCTCCCCCTGCCCAGGCAGCTTTCCTGCCTGCACGGCCTCCAGGGTTCAAGGGAGCAGCTGGTGGTTCCTTCCCACCTTACCCAGCCCCTCTCTGCCCAGCCCCAGCAGCTCCCTTGCCCACCTTCAGGCTTTTCAGCCTCCCCAGCTGGGACCCCTTTGCCACAAGTAATATCCAGCAGTAAGTGCAGGGCACTGAGCCAGAACTCAGGTCTGGTTTTGCCCCACGATCCCTGATCAACTGCGGTAAGTCAGTTCACCCACCTGAACAGTAGAGGTACCCAACCCAGTTCAGTCCTGGCATGAAGACACAGCAGGACACAGCCCTGCGTTCCCTTCCCGCTTACCTCGCCCGCCACAAAGAAGAGCAACGGCGCCTCCTCATCTTTGGCTTTGTACTTGGCAATGATTTTTTCAGCTATGGGTTGAATCAGTTGTTTCGCTGCCTCCGACTCTCCATCATCCTCTGAATCTGCAGGGCACAGAGGTGGGGAGACGAAACGAAAGAGGCAAAGCAAAAAAAAAGGTTAGGATCAAACAGATGCAAACCGGCCAGGCGCAGGCAGCTCTATCCCACAGCACCACCACAGAGGAAACCAGAGCCCGGATGCACAGCACAAACTTCAAAGCCGTGTGGCTCTGTAGCAATTAGGGAGCAGCTGAAATGTGCTTTTCATGTGAGACAGGGAAACACGCAACAGAAGAGCAGCTCCTGCTCCCCAAATACTTCACCACTCACTCCCCTGGTGCCACTGCTGAAGCGCAGGGACAAACAGGCACGAAATAAAAAAAATAAAAAAACGTTTTGCAGTTTGAGAAGTGTCGGCATGTTTTGAAGACCAAACGAACACACTGATCTGAGGCTGCCTCCCACCCCTGCCCGCCACCCACCATCCCTCCACCTCGGGATGGCTGCTCGGCAGCTTTTCTGCTCGAGTCTCCGCAGCAGCAGCACTGTGAAGGCAGCTTTGATTTGACAGAGGTAGAGTAGAAAGAGATGCAACATCAATCAAACACCAGCCGCCACTGAAGTTCAAATACTGAGCTGGAAAGAGGAAAGACTGCGTCCTTGAGCAGCATCAAGATGAAACGATTGCAATTTGGGGGACAACTTTTAGCATTAAAAAGAAAAAAAAAGAAAAAAAAAGAAAAGAAGGCAGAAGAGAGGCCCCATGTTTCCCTGTCACTTACAGCCCATGCAGCTCTTGTGGTCCCTGATGTAACCACCTGAGACGACCGGTCCAAGCCCTTGGCTGGGACAGGCACTGCTCACACCCAAAGCACTCTCTGCCCTTGTTCCGCACTTCCCTGCTCTCCTCTTTGGCTTCTCCAAGCAAAGCAGGAGATGCCAAAGATGCTGCATTTTGAGGTCTGTCCTGTGTGGGCGACAGTGATAAATACCTAGAGTTGTGGGGTGTCTGCAGGAATTGATTTTTCTACAAACAACCGCTGCTGGCGACACTCCAGGCAGCCCTGCACACTCTGGCTAACCTAGCTCTAAACTCTCTGGGGGCGGATGTAGAGCAGTCGGGATTTATTCACAACCGGTTCTTGCTAAACCCACCTTCTCTTGCGGCTACCTTCTCCCAGGGGTGCTGCTGCTCGTGCAGCACAGGCACCAGTCTACTTGGCGGGGGTTCTCCCAGCAGGACAGGGTCCGACCAGGAATTCCCATCCCCGATGCCTACCTCAGTGCAGCACCAGCTTTGTCTCAGCCCCAGCACATCACTGGCACATTTCACCCAGGTCAGGTATCCCCTCCAGCATCCAGCGAGAGCCGCAGGCTGGAGAGTGCTCTCCCAACCAGTTGTTTGCAACAAGGTGAAAGAAAAAACTTTACTCAGAGCAAGATAAAAATAACTCTTTGCAGAGGCCTGCAGCGCCAGCCCCAATCAATCATGCTCAGCGTGGCCAGCCGGTCCTCCCTGCGTGAGGAGAGTATTTTTGGCTCTGCACTCACGTCCCCTGCTGGGCTATGCTGAATAAATAATCAGGGTCAAAAGGAAATCTGGAAGGGAAGAAGGGAAAGAGTGAGAGCCATGTTATCAGCGCTGTAGAGAAGGGTGTGCTGCTGACAAAGGGTGTGCGAGGAAGCCGGACATGAGCCCTGCCCACAGCCAGGCCCCCCATGCAATCCTGGCAGGCTCAGGGGGCAAGGGGGAGCTTCATCACCAAACCCACACCACAGCTCCAAGAGCACTAAAGGGACAGCCACACTCCCCCTGGAAGTCAAGGACCACTCAAGCTCACTCCCCAGGATGCTGTGTGCATCCCTCTGCTGCCCCTGCTCCGGGGCTCAGCCTGCAGCACAACTCATTCTGGCCACAGACCTCACCTGATTTAACTGTCCATCACTGGCAGGGAAGGCATGAGGGATGAGGAATGAGCCAGCTGTGCTTCAGAGGAGCTCTGGGGCTGTTTCCAACCACAGTGGAGCTTCATGTGTGGGTTAGCAGTGGGAGAGCGACAGGAGCTTTGAGGAAAAGCCTGCCCTTTCCCATAGCCAGTGCCCCAACAGGAGGAGTACCCAAGGACCAGCAGAGCACAAAAGAGGCTCCTCTGTCTGTCGCAGCCCTGCTCAGCCCAGGGATTCACGCCCTTGAGCTGTGGTTTCCAGCACAGTAATCCCTCCCAGAAATGTTTCCTCTGCCTCCTCTGAAACATGACGTGTGCTTGAAGTCCCTGCCCCAGAAAGGCTTTTCCCATCTTTACTACCACCGACTGTGACAATGTATTTCTCGCACTCCCCAACACCTCATCAGCATTCCTCTCCACAGCTGCCACTAAAGCATCTTTGCTATGACAGCTCCTCTCCATGGCAAATCACTACTCCATCGCATCCCTCACTTCGCTGGGCTGGAGCTGCAGGAGACCCATGGGCAGGGGCAGGCTCTGGCAAACCCTTGTGAGCTGTAGCAGCCCAGGCAAGGTACCAGGTCTTTCAGCCCCTTTGAACCCCTCGAGGGGTCTCCATGGGGAACTCTCTCTCCTCATAGCTTTTCCAGACATGTGAGCACATAGCTCTTCTCTCGGCAATGGAAACGCGGAGATGTTGATTCCCATGGACACTGTCACCACTGGAGGCAGGTTCTTAGCTCAGTGGTCAGCTCTGGCCAAGCTGGTAGGTAGCCCAGCCCCCCTTCCCAAGCACGGGCTCTGCTTTCAAAGCAGCGATGCTCCATACCTACAAAGAGAACGAGGCAGGGGCCCTCATTCAGCTGCACGGCATTGGAGTCCGTCAGCTCCAGCACAGGCTTGGGGTGCCAGGGGAACTCGCGGCATTCGATGTCGTTCAGCACCTCCACCCGCCCCTGCCGCGTGATCACATCTCCCTTGGAGTCCAGGACGATGAGAGTTGGGATGCCTGCAACGGAAGAAAAACAGGAGGCATCAGCCAAAGCGTGAGCCAGCCAGCGACAGGGCGTGGGGAGAAAGGCCCTTTCCTATCGCCTCCGGCTCTGGCAGGAGCCCAGCGAGTTTCTCCGCAGCTCACGCACGGTGTGGGAATGAGGGTCTCTGGATCCTGTTTCCGTCCCAGCAGAGCGCTGTAATTCAGCCCCCAGAGCAGGAAGCGAAGAGAAAGGCTCTGGCATTGCCTGCCTCTCCCTGCCTGAGCGCAGACAGGGATCACCACCATCCGGTGCTCCTGGATGCAAACCCCACTGGACCACACAGGGACCCTCCTCGCAAGCTCCCTCTTGCAGAAATGCCAGACAGACGTGCCTCCTGTACACGAACAGAGCATCGCTGCCGCACAGGGACCACCGCCCCAGCGCCAAGACATGGCTAAATGCTGGAAGAGCCCAGTTCACAGGAAAGCACACAAACCTTTCTGCAGGGTGGACTGCAGGCAACGGCGGCCAGGAAGCAGGGTGTGTTCCTTCCCAGAAGGAACACCATATATTTCAGCAGCCACAAAGTCCTCCATGAACCCCCCACACCCCTCCAGCACTCAACACTCATCACCCAGCCATTTCCAGAGGACAAGCCATGAACATTATTACCTGGTTCGGACACGGTTTCGCACCACCTGAGCCCAGCGAGCCCTTGGTGGAGCAAGCCCTTGGCCACCCCATGATACCCTCAAGGAGCCCAGCGAGCTGACATGCTGAGAGGCTGGAATGGATGCAGGTCTGAGTCTGTCGGAGAACACCATGTGAAGAAGAGGGGACTTCCTTGCACACTGGTGCCAGCTCGTGGATCTCAAGCACAAAACCCGCTTATTTTCCCCAGCTGGGGCCTGGAGCAGCTCGTTACTGAGCACAACACACTTCTGCCAGCCCTGGCACAGCACCGAGAAAGCACCCGCCTGCCCACAGGATGGAGGTCCCAGGTTATTCCTTTCTACAGTTTGGATTCTTGGGAAAAGGAGGAATGTGTGCATTTTGCTTCATTTAGGGGGGGGGGAACCAAGCAATCAAGAGGTAATCAGTTAACTATGTCCCTCTATACAAAGAAGGACAGTACAGATCTGCCATAACACACCCCTCCTGAGATTAAGGAAGCTGTGAAGGAACATCCATGATCTACTGGATGGCGGCACTGGGCAGGAAGGGGCTTGGGGGACATCTGATGAGGTTCTGGCCCTTGGCACAAAGCAGCATTTTGCCCCCCAGTTATAGGGCTGGAAAATCCTATCCTAAAGGAGAAACCTTTAGAAGGGAAGCAAACGCACTTGCAGCAGAGATTTAGCACAAGGGACCTGTTCACATGTGGTCGGGTTGGCAGTGGGGCAGGGTGGACACCAGCTGGTGACCGTCCCATCTGATAAGACACAGAAAGGGCTTTCCTGCCACAAAACTGTCAGGGGCGAGTCAATAGGAGTGGCTTGTGTTGGTGACTTCATCTGGAAAGTACACCATTCCTCTCTCATCGAGGAGACAAAGAACATCCCCCAAACCACAACCGGCAAACTGAGGCAACTCAAACCCTCCTGCCTTTGTCCAAAGGTTCATTTTAAGCTCATTTGTTAGAAATAGCCTGCAGAACCATTCTCTGAGTAGGGGGCACCCAGCGTGCTTGCCTCCTGGCAATGAGCTCCCATGTTTGTACAACAGTGGGTTACTCACAAGCCCTCTGAATTCTAGGCATTTCTCTAGGAAATACACAGCCGTCTCTCTGTCCCATGCCTGCTTGCAGGTCCGGGCGAGCGGCCACATTCCCCTCATTCCAGTCCAGCAGCGCCGCTCACATTCCTGCCCGTGCCGGGCTACAAGCACCAGGCTGCCTGGTGCAAGAGCAGCAGCGCAAGAACGCCCTGATGGCTGGGCTTGCAAATCCTAAGGGTATGCCAAGAAAACAATTTTGTATCACAAAAAGTCTTATTCATTACCTGCTGGAATTTAAAATAGCTCTAGGGCAGGGATGGGTTAAAGCGGGATGGAAGGAATTGGGAAATCTCACTCTGGCCCTTCCCTGCAAGGCACGAACTGTTGCTGAAGCCAGGAGAAGCACACAGCGATCAGCACCCAAATGATTTGATCTTTATCCATTTCTGATTCCCATCTCCGTCCCAAATGCCTGTTTTTCCATCCTCTCCAGACCTGTGTTATACACGAGGGACAGGCTAAAAACATGGGTTCAACTCAGCACCCGCCGCCAGTTGGCCTGAACAATGCAGCACACCAAGGCAGAGATTTCAAATGAGCTTTGCTGATCTGGGAAAATTAATGGCCCAATTTAGACACAGATCATTGTGAGTGTGATCCCACAGCTATCAGGGACTTCATCCACTATTCCAAGCGTTTTGACTTTACCTGATTTGCATATGCACACACACCACCACCCCCCAAAGCACTCAGCCACCAAAACCTCCAACTGCAAATACAAAACTGACTCAAAGAGTCTTTAAGATAATTCATCCTGGGTAAAACATGTTTAGAAAATAGAAGTAACACCGCAGGAAACTTGGGGCTGGATTTTCAGTCTGTAAGGAGGTGTATGACATGTGGTGGGTCAATCCCTGCACCTTTTACCCAGCACCAGAGGTTTCTCACCAGCCATGAAGCTCTGGTTTCCCTTCCAGACCAGCCTGGTGAGGGCTGAGAATGACCCATCTGCTCCCAGTCCTGAGCATCACTGTCCTGTCTGCTCTTTCCTGGCCAGGTCCCTGGGCTTAGGACACAGCCTCACCAGGCTCGTGGTGGTGTCCCATAGGATTAGCCTTGTCTTCCCACGTGAACCTTGTTACTGCTCTCCTGGCAAACACGTCCTCTTTGCATGGGCCACAGACCAGCAGGACCAGGGGAACCATCCTTAACCTTATTCACACCCACTAACCCAAGTATTTCCTCCCCCCGTCCCACTCTCCCTACTCATCCCAGCCACTATTTGTTATTTTAGTGCCTTTGGGGGGCTTTGGTAATTGCTGTGAGTCATAATACCAGAATTTACTTATCAAGAAGAATCACAGATCAGACACTCTGCAATGAATATTGTATAAGCTCGGATAAGAATTAGCATACACGGGCTCAGTTTGATTTTATGCATTAGAAAATGGATTCAGTCCCACGGGGCCAGGATTTTATGAGAACACAGGGGCCAAATGATTTGCTACCGAACCTGACAATACATTTCTCTACTTACATATTAAAACAGATATCTGACATGGAAATCTCACCTGCATTAAGTCATTTGGGTGAGCCATCGAAATCGCTGTGAAGCAAACACTCGGAATACACCAACCACTGGACAGGTGGTGGGTTTTATTGCTGATTTTTCACCTTTTCAGAAGACAGCTCCAGAAATCTGGCAGAAGAAACCTCCCATAACAGCCACTCCTACCAGCTGGGCTGTGAGAGTGACCTGCGGGTGTCTGAGCTAGAGCACGGGGCAGGAGTGAAACACATTTTTGGGAATTCCCCCAAAGGACGACAAATCTCAAAGAGACGCCATGGAGGGAATATCCAGGAACCTAAAATCTCTCATGAGATGCACAACAAACAGGGGGCAATTCCTATCTGACCATAACTATAACATTCATCACCCCTCCCCATCCCGTCGGAAGGAGAGCTAACGTCAGAGGACCTCACCTAAGGCAGGACCCCGCAGACCGGGAGCTGCACGCACAACGGAGAATTATTTCTAAGCAGCCAGGACACAAGGCATGACTCTCTCTCAAGATAGTGCTGCACCCAGAAGCAATTTAATATAGGTGGGTACAGTACAGCCCACTGCCTGCACATGGGTTATGAATAGAGGCATTCAAGTAAACCCAAATAAAGGCCAATAACTCAACTTATATTTTACACTGAGTTTTTGAACGCTGCGGGGGCCAACACAGGACTAAAACAACAAGAGATTTGACTCTCTTGCTGCTTTCTGCTACTCGGGAACTTAGAGCGGTTGGGGAAGACAAGCTCTTCTGTTGTTTCAGCTCCCAGCCTTACAAAAAAACAGTGGAAAAAACACACCACGTGCACGTTGTGCTCATAACCCCAGGCACCACCAGGATGCTACCCTGATGCCCTGAATGGGATACACGCTCTCACTGGTGCATAGGTGCAGGTCTGAAGGGGGCTTCGAAGATGCTTGGCAGCATCAGAAACACACATTTAGGACCAGGCAAGCCAGAATACCCGGATCCAATTTTCCATTTAGATGGAAGAACCACCAGTGGCAATGAGCCGAGCTCTGTTTGCAGACAGCTTTTGCTAAAGCTGGTGTGGCAGCCTGTGCAGGGGTCAAGGACAACCTGGAGTCCATAGGGAGCGCCATGAGGGTTTCCCTCCATCCCTCTCCCTCATCTCCCAGCACTCTCCCTACAGCACACTGCTCTATCCAGAGTGGGTAAACAGTGCCCAGCCCAGCCCAGCCTTGCAAAGCCTTTGCGGCACCTGAACAGGAAGGGAGGTGGGACGGCGACACTTCCCACACAGGAGTGCAATTTACCCTGCCTCCCCGTTTCAATGCAGCTTTGAGGGATCACAGTTCATCCTCACGGGGAAGTTTCCACTTTACAGGGAAACCATAACAGATAAGCAGAAGGGTTCAGGCTCAAACATGCCCAAATCCCAGGCTCAGCATCCCCGGGAGAGCAGCTGAAATGCAGGGGTAATATGGGAGCCACCCTGGCAGAGGAAGGGGTCAGGGCGCAGGGGAACAGCAAATATTTACATTTTCAGGTCAGCACACAACGAAAAGAGATATTTAAGGAACCAGCGGGTGAAGTTAGAGGGAAAGCTGTTGTCACTGTTTCCTTGGCTACAGCATGCCTGGTGCTCAAGTATCCATGTCTGGACACCTTATTTACAGAAAGTCCCAGTGAAACTGGCAGCCATCCTGCAGTGTTCGGCCGAAACTGGCACTGGAGAAGTTTGTGATCAGGCCGGGTAAAAGACGGATGAATTTGGAAAGCTCTTGCCTCATGGGACAGCAATTAAGCAGCAAACTGATGGCTATTTAAAGCAGGCAAATCGTTCTCGGTTTAAGGTCAGGAAACAGAGCTGAGGACACCACTGGAGGTCACCCCTGAAGGTGTGTTCAGAGAGAATCCCAAGGAGAGATTATTTCTCCTGTCACTCTCCCCAGTCCCTTGGTCACTTTTGGCAACACTCCTCCTCCCCCGCAGACTGCATTAACCCTCTGCCAGCCTGTGCCCACCCCACTGGTGCCACGTGGAAACCAAGAACAGCCAGGAAACACATACATTGCAGCAAGACCCTTTAGCCACAGGGAGAAACTATACATAATCTCACATGTCTCCATGCTGCAGTTTGTCCCCTGCAGGAACAAGGTGACAGTCCCCAGGAGGGCTTTTATCATCTTTGGGACGCTTTGAAGCCACCCAGACAGACAGAGCCTTTCCCCTGCCCCTCCGAGCAGCCGGGGCTGCTGGAATTCTGGCACTGGCACGTACAGTAAAGGCGAAGCCATGGTTTACATCAAACACACACTCTTCTGTAATTCATGTCACTAACATAAACCAGATGCCATCTTCCTCAGTCTCTGCAGAGAACGATGGCCTGCCTTTACAATACATAAAACAGCAAGAAAATGAAATTTAAACCTTCAAGAAAAAGCAAAATAAATAAACCAGTAATTAGGCAAAAAACATCCAAGCCAAAAACAGCTTCCAAGTTTCCAGGAAGAATTAGGTTGTTTATGGAAGTCCTGTTTCAACTAACAGCCTGCCTGGCAGGTGGTAGGAATGTGAGTTTGTGGAGAGCAGAAACATGAAGCAGCTCTGCCTGGGGCACTCTGCTTTGCTTTGCCATTTTCTTGTTTTAGTTAGATGAGGAAAGACATTACAAATATTCCAAAAAAAAAGGAGCAGAAAGGAAAGCTGTGCATCAGCGTAGCCTTCCCTACCTTGTATGCCGTAGAGTCGATTCAGGCGCGACCGTCGGCCCTCATCAGTGTATGGCACAGCTACCCAGGGCATCTCGCTGAAATACTGCTTGAAGGAGTCCTCTGACCTGTGCAAGGGGAACAGGGTATGGGATCCAGGGTGCAGCTCCTCAGCCTGCAACCCTCTTTCCTTCCTCTCCTCGTTAAAAACCTGGCCTGCAAAGCCCTTCATCCCTTCCACCAAAGCCCACCTGTAAGGGCTGCTGGCAGACACAACCCGGGGAGAGCTACACTGGATTTAAATCCCCCAGTCCTTCAGGAAGGGGTCCATGGTGCATTTTTCCCCAATACAATATTCCAAACTCCCTAGGGCATCTGAATGCCCACAGTAACAGCAGCAGCAGCCAAACATCCTTCAGATCTCAGGCCCACGAGCAACAAAGAAAAACAAGGAGCTGCTCCATGGACCGAGCCTGCTCTCAAGCCCACTGCTGCCCTTGCTAACTCCAACCTGCACATTGGGCAGAGGGCAAAGGGCCTAGACAGCCTTTCTGACACCAGACCAACCTGCTCTACCCCAAATCTAATTTCCTCCTCAAATCAAACTGGCAACACTCTCAGCTTCCCAGCCTGGGGGCAGTCAGCGCTTTCTGCACAGGCTGTTAGTGCTTCCTTACCTGTCTGCACTAACGAAGAGGATCTCGAACTTCTGGCCCGCCTCTTTGATTTTCCGGTAGGATTCCACCAAGACTCTTGTGAGGCTTCGGCATGGTGGGCACTGCAAAACACAACACGTGCATCAGGGTATCGTCTCCTCCACAGAGCCAGACCCACACCCAGCAGGTCCAGATGACCCAGTGGCTATGAGAAGACAGACATGAGCTCAACTTTGCTGGAGTTCTGGGCAGCAGCTGGGATTTATGGCCCATAAGTTACCAACAAAACCTCTCCTATTTTTAAAATCTGACTACTCTCCCCCTTCTGAAGGGCCAGCTGAGGATGACAGGCCACTGCAATGCTGTATTTTCTTCCAGAATGGCTGGTGTGTTTTAACTGTTTCAACATCAACCAGCCAGGTCCCTTCCTACAAGACCTGCAGGGGAACCCCCAGAGAACCTCCCAAGCTCACTCAAATTGCTCTGCAAAACTCCTGCTACTCACCCAGTGTGCAGAGAAATAGACCCCAACGTGTGAGCCCTCCAGGGCAGTGCTGTCTAGTGTCTGGCCGTTGTTCCTTAGCAGAGGCCCAGCAACAACTTCACTGAAGGGTTTTGGCCCCCAGGGGAACTCCAGACCTGGACAGGGGTTGGCATGAGGGTGAAAAGACACAAAACACCAAGATGCTCAAAAACAGCATTTACAGTTTCAAACAGTTCCACCAAAACAATCCATCCCATCTTCTGAGAAAGAAATAGGGGAGCCAGGAAAGCCAAGCTGTGCACCAGAGCCAGGGCCACCTCCTTCTTGCAGGTGGGCTGCACGCTCGCTCCAGTTGCAGCACCTTTGGCTTGACAAAGCCTGTTCAGGTTTTGTGCCCCCAGAGGCATCTTTTCCTTATCAACAGCATTTGCTTTAACAACAGAGGGCAAGGTGGTACGTGCTCAGGAATGCAGTCAGACTATTTGCCTTATACTGATACTAATCATGTATTTTATATATGCACATATATTTATTTATTTGTAAAACCTTAAATATATATATGTGTAAAAGATGGTTTATAAAAATATATAAAGACACAACCCCCCCCCTCCCCCCCTAAATATAAATTAAACTTTGACTAACCCTCTGCACCCCAAAGCAAGCATGTGTGCGTACACACAAACACATGCTCTGAATCATCTGCTGCCAGCTCCTGGAGCAATCAACCCATGTACTCAGCCAGGGAGGAGAAAACATCACAGATGGCTCAGGCCACAACGTCTACTTGCTGCACAGTTCCTGCCACCTGAATGAAAGACTCTGTCACTGCACTTGGTACCTACTGTGTGCAGAAACGAACGGTTGATAACTTGTGTGCATGGGCAGCCTGGCAGTTGAATGATGGGTTTGAAGAGTCTACGAGGAAGGGCACACGTTTTGCCCATTTTGGTTTTTGCAAATTGGAATAAGATGGATTTAACATCAAATTCCAGTATAGTGAACCTCAAAAGCAGAGAACAGGAGCGTATTTCTGTTGCATTTGTAAATAATGGGAAATTCATTTATCCTAAAAAAATGTGATGCCAGTGATAAAGTCCCACTTGGTATTTTGGAAGGATTCTGCTCCCAAAGTATGGCAAGTCTGGGCCCTCAGTCTGTCTATCCGTGTGCTTCCATCAGGGAAAAATCCAAACTTAATGTTTCAGTTAGTCTAACTTTTTCCTCATTAGCACTTCAGACAAAAATCCTGGAGGGGAAATCTTTGTTCTTTTCAACAAGTAAAACCAAAACACAAGATCTGGCAGGAACAATGCAGAAAATTTTATGCTGAAAATAATAAAGTGCCTTGATCTGTTAAGTATGACAACAGTTGTTTGTTTCTTCCCCTCCCACCCCCTCACTTCCAAGGCAATTAAAAACGAACTGAAATGAAAAGGTGGCCTTGTGCCTGTGTTCCTGTGGCACACGGGACCTCCAGCTCTCACCTTCAGGGTCATCTCGGATCACCAGGAGACCATTCCTGCAAACCACCTTCCCGGTGGAGGCATCGATAAATATCAGGGAAGGAATGTTGGAGACTCTGTACTTGTTCCACAGCTTGAGCTGTAAAAGAGGTTGGGAGGGGAGAGGAGAAAGGTAAATTTAGCAGCGTCAAGAGGCAGATTTTGGGGTGTTGGTGTTTTTCAGACCAGAAGTCAGACCTAAGCACCGAAACAGAGCTGGCGTTTCAGTAATGCATGTGAAGGCATGTGAGCGCATCTCTCCAGAGCTGCTGGGCCAATGGGACCTCCAGCACCTGCAGAGACACGATCTGTCTATACCATCCCCTTGGTACCGTGGGCGAGACCAGCGTTTGTCTCATGCCTGTTGTGGGGCTTGTCTATGAGCCCAGGTAAAGCTTCTCCTCCTGCTGCATTTGCCTCTTTGCAAGTAAAATGGGGATAATATTTACAGTACTTTGAGGTCTTTGTTTAGAAGACACTCTAAGCACAAATACTTTTAATGCTGCTGCTCTGAAGCAATTTGTAATACTTCCCTGGCTGCTTCCTCCCCTCCCGTTTCAATGTTCATTAAACAAACCAGCAAACCCTGCCAAGGCACAGCCACGCTGAAAACAAGGCCAACACACAGAAACACAATTCTTCTGCAACTAGGGCTTCCCGGGTTTGTTCCCAGGAGCTGAATAATGGGTTTGACATCAGCCTGGTGGCCATGTAGCCCAGCTCAGCTCCTCTGTCCTGCACTGCCAACCTCACAGTGGTCTCTGCCAGCCACAGGCAGAAGCCCCACAAGCTGTGTTGGCCACATTTTGGGCATCCTGGTCTAGACACTGTTGTCTGCTGGTCTTTACACTCTGCTGTGAGCTCAGTAGTGCACTATACTGGTGACTGAGTGCTCTGGATGTCACACAGCCCTGGGTTGACATTTCTCAGCGTATGCTTCTGGCACAGAATTATTTGGAGCTTAACCCACGTACAGAAGCTCACAGGGATGGAGAGGAATGAGACAACGACAGCGGCTGGCACAGCTGTACAGAGCCTACACCTGCAGCTGGGGGAGCTGGTCTCCCCATCCTGCACCAGGGAGCTGCTGAGATCGCTGCATTTACTTACATTTTACATTTCTCCAAGCATTTCAACCTAAACAGCCCAGCGGTGAATTATCAAACTCTTAAACAAAAGCCAAACTATAGCTGAGAGCCAGAAGGGAAGGAAATGAATCACCACCTTTCCCTTAACGTCAAGCACTGCTCTGCAAAGCCTCTCAGGCTCCGGGTGTTTATAGCTTGACTGGGTTGGAGAACAAAATCCAGCCAAGGGAGAAGGACAGGAGGGGACCACTGAGAATCCCACCCAGCGCCAATGTGAGGGTTTGAGCACAAGACCTGGAGAAACCCTCCATGCAACATGCTGCTGCTTCCATCAGTGTTTGGAAGTGGTCCAGTGGAAACAGAATCCATGTGCTTTCCCAGAGAAAGAGGCCACAGCCCCGATTTCCGAACAGAGGTAATCCCATTTCCCGACATGGCAATGATTTGGGGAACCAGGCAAACAAGGGCAGGAATGGGATGTAACATGTAGTCAGAGCAAACTGCATCCCTTGGTTTGCTCACCAGAGATCTAGCTGAGGGGAAAGTCACATCCACATTCAGGTTTTAATGGCACTGTATTAAATATTTCTTCCAACACCTTTTATAAAAGATATACCTGGATGTGTGACATGAGCCAGTCCACTTGCAAGGAGGTGTTAGCAAAACCCTCTTGGGTCTGAAGGAAAGCATTAATACTGATCTAGGACGACTATTAACCTCCATCTACCAGGACCCAGAGAAAGGCAACACTGTGTCCTGCCCACCAGCCTTCCATTTCCAATAGATGTGTTTTTTGGGATGAGCTGACTCATTCACAGAGCTGATTCACAAACCAAATGGCCCTGGGCATGAAAAAAAAAGAAAATCATACTAAATGCAACTAGCCCCCTCACAATGACAGCCTAGAAACCCCAAAAAGGTAAAATCCACCTCTGTGGAGATTAAAGGGTGGGGGAAAGCTCTTTATAAGGATCGAAGGCATTTAAAGGGGTGTTGCAAACAATGAGGAAATTACAACTAGCAATTGGATAGTTCTCTTTAAATAGTTGCTTACATTTCACTTCATTTTGCGAAGTCCTTTGTATACGGCCAGCAGCCCCCCTGGGGCGGTCCTGGCAGTTTTTCTTGGCTGAGGAAGTGGCAGGGTCTGCACTTCAGAGCCAAAAGGCTGCATCCACTGGCTGTGATCAGAAGGACGGGGCTGGGACACCCCAGATAAGGGAGTAAGACCAACTAAACCTGCTCTTGCTGGAAGCACTGGCAATCTATGGGGTCCAGCAGACCTGGCAGATCTCACCAACAACTGGCCCTGGATATTTTCATGTACGCCATCAGGCCTCACTGGGCTGAAACTACCTTTGCAGAGACCAGTCTTGGCTGCCCAAGACATCTGCGATACAGATAATCTGCAATGCAGACTCTCTGTCCCCATGAAATGGAGGGTTGCCATTTCTAACTCATCATTGAGGGTTCACAGGAGAATGCCTCAAGCAAGCTTGAAGCTAGTATTTATATATATAAATATATATTTCCTGTGTCAAAAGGGTCAAAAAGCATCAAAAAAGGTCAACATGACATCTGCTGCTGCTGGGGAAGCCCATCCATCACTTGAACCCAACGAGCATCACGTCACGCTCTGTCACACTTTGGGTGAACAAGAGAAAGCAACCAAAACTGCCAGGTTTCACCCTGCTTTTTTGCCAGAGGTGCAAACATCCACAGCTCCCAGACGCCACCCCTCAGCCAGCATGGGTCACCCCAAACCTTTCAGAGCTTTGTGCAGGCTCAGCAGGGCTTAATATGTGCAACCCGGGTTTATCACCGAAACCCATCACACAACAGCAACGAACAAACAGAAAGGTTGTACGTAGGATGACTGGAACTGGGTTGCCATTTTATAAAAGGCTTGAAATGCAAATTAGTGGTCTCCACACACTAACCATATTAATTTTACCGTCTGTATCGGAAAGTACGTGAATGTGGTGTTTAAAGCAGGAGCAGTTTGGTTTGATGATGCTTCCATGCGCTAGGAAAGCTGATGGAGAATGAGGAATGCATACGTTGCAGGATGAGTGCCAGGGTCTACCACCGTTCCCACCGCCCTGGTCCTCTCCAGCCAGACTCAGCTTTCCCGAAGCCTGTCAGACACTTGTGAAGGTAGCCTGATGGCTCCTTTTCCTGCAGGTCTGACCTGAAAGAGGAGAACCTTGAGAGGAAACAAGCCTGGCTCATTTTAGGTGGGCTTTTTGGATACCATAGTTCATTATGGGATTCCCACACCACACCACTATTTTGCAGCAAGACTGCATCTTCGAGCAAAGACATCCACTCTCCACCTAAAGCCTCAGAACACCAAGATGACCTAACCATGGCAAACTATTGCACTGGTTAGTTTTTCTCAGGGTAAAATGCTAACGGTTTGCACCCTCGCAGGGTCTGGAAAGGAGATGAGCTCCTCCTTGGTATGCCTGCTGGCTGTGGTCCAGGCAGGAATCACGGAATCAAGGAATTTCAGAGTTGGAAGGGACCTCTAGAGGTCATCTAGTCCAACTCCCCTGCCAAAGCAGGATTGTCAGCGCACATTACTCAGGACTGCATCCAGGTGGGGCTTGAAAACCTCCAGGGAAGGGGATTCCACGACCTCCCTGAGCAGCCTGTTCCAGTGCTCCATCACCCTCACCGGAAAGAAGTCTTTCCTCATATTTGAGTGGAACCTCCTACGTTCCAGCTTGGAAATCACTGAAAAAAGTCCAGCTCCATCCTCCTTCAACCCACCCTTTAGGTACTTGTAAACATAGATGAGGTCTCCCCTCAGCCTTCTCTTCTAAGAGGAAGGGAAGCCCAGGAGGAAAAAAATCATCCCTGGTATGAGTACCTGCACAACCGCGCACCTCGCAAAGGATCCTGTGTTGGGTTGGGCGTGGGACGAGGAAAGCAAATTATGACTTGCTTTGAAACCGCAGGATGATGGGATGATAGCTCAGGCAGCAGGGCAGAGTGCTGCCTCAGCAACTTTTAAAAGCTGTTTTTCCTGCCGTGAAGAGGATGACATAGAAATAACATACTCCACACTCGGAGGATTTGATCATCCATTTAAAGAGGGGATCTCTGCTCCGCTTCCCAACAGCTGTTGCAAATCTGTGGGATCAAGCCAAAGCTAACACAGATGTGGAAATAATCTACGGACTATTCAGCCCGAAAGCAGCTGATCCTCTCGGAGCGCCCTTCGCTCCTGGTTCAGGCTGTACGCCTGCTAAACTCCATACTCACTCCAGAACAGCCGCTGGAGCAGGAGCGAGGAAATACACCCCCTTGCAAGATGCCGTACGGGCTTGATCAGCTTTACAGAAACCTCTCTGGCTCCTGTGCAGGTGGTGAAATGGAGCGGTCCAGTGGAAAAACCAGACTCACCAGATTCCTCTGGTAACCTTATCCCTCCGCAAAGCATCACCACACAGTCCTGGAGGACCTGGAGACCGCAGCCCTTGGCTCCCTCTGCAACGCCATCCACGACCGGCCACGAGAGGCTTTAAAATGACGGCTTAATATTTGAGGTCTGAGGCAATCCCAAGACGTCACGCCACGCAGCAGCGCAGCACACAGCATCAGTCACAGAGCTGCTCTCCACACCGGCGGCTGGCTCGGTTATTTCCCCCACCCTGGTGACTGGGAAAAGCCCAGCCGAGAGGCACATTGGAGAGAAGTTCTGCAGACAGCTGCAGTAATTTTTCCAGATAAAGGTGTCAGACAAGAGGTCTCCGCAGCAGCCCATGGCTGTCTCCGCGCAGGGCTGGCACCCAGCCGGGGCGGATGAAATCCCCTCTTGCTCCACACATACTGGTGGAGAAGGGATCCTTGGCTCTCAACAGCTGCTGGGCTCTATTTTTCATTGTGCTGATTGATTTATCAGCCTTTGGTCGCATTCACTTACTAACATAAATCCTGAGCTGCAGTGGTTACCGCTAGCAAAGATAAAGCACAACTGCTTGTAGTGCAGCGAGACCTGGCTGATGGGAAAGTGGTCCTCCCGCCCTTCCTGGGGACTGCGTTCTTCTGCTGTTGTGTGAACCTGGGCCATAAAAGGTCCTCTGCACCCATCCATCTATCCATCCGTCCTCCACAGGATACAGAGGTGCCTCTGCCCGGGAGATACGGAGGTTTCAGAGGTACCTGCCTGTGCCAGCACCAGGGCAGACACTGCCTTGCTCATCTTGCAACGCCTGCTTCTAGCCTGACCAGTGACAGCCAGATAAAGCTCATTTAAGAGCTCAAAAGCACATCCCTCAGCAATAATGAACATGTTCCCAATGTGGGTGGCTGCTGCTTTCTGCTAAATGAAATGCAAAGCAACTTTTCTTCTGAAAATCCAGTCTTGGAGACAACACCCTCAGGGTCTGGGCAATTCCTCTGGTGAGGTGTTGGAAAGACCCTGCTTTCCAGCAGCCCTGTGAGAGCCCACGCAAGAACAGAGCAGGGTTTCCATTACAGACACAAACCTGGCTCTTGCCAGTCCCTGGCTCCAGAGCCATAGGCTGAAACATAAATCCTGTCTGAGGAACTCACAAGCAGTTCTTAGGTGGTAAAGCACCTTTGGTCCAGGGCTGTGGGCCATGTCCCAGCTCTACCTCCAGCTCCACCACACAGATCTGCTCCAGGCTGGCGAGACAGCCATGGCTGTCCCCACCGCTCTGCTCCCACTGTCTGGCACTGCGGGAGACTTCTCTGTCCTCCCTTGCATGTGATGGTAAACTGTGGCTTTGACATCGTGCCTTAAAGGGTTTACAAGCACCAGGGGCCACCCAGGCTCCGCAGACAGCAAACACGGGGCTGTAGAACACACTGCTCCCTCGCCCTGTCCATTTAAATCCAGGTCACGCCTGTCCCTGCGATTCAAGCTCAGCTCGAGGGAAGGCTCCTCTTCCAGCCTTCCCTCACTGCTCCTTTGCCTTCGTGCATTAGGGAACCCCCTTAAATCAAAGTGGAGGCAGCACAGGAACAGCACGCAGCCGAGTAGCCGGGAAGGCACCAAGGGCAGATGGTGCACGCCAAATTCTGACCTTGCGACACAGAGGAGGCTGAGCGAGGCTTGGGATAAATTAATGTCTATTGTGCTGCTGTTTTCTCTCTGAAAGCAAATCAAAATCTAATTACAAAAATACAATGGTGAGAGAGATGTCTGCTCCAAGAACATTAATGAGCTGAGGAGGGAGGATTTGGAATTGCAATAAACAAGATTGATGTGAACGGCTGAGGCTGACAGTACAGGACACCGGGGCTGCTGTCACACACGGAACAGTGGGCAGCCAGGCTAGTGTCTTATCACTCCCCTCTGTCCCCATACTGCCTACAGTGGGAGAAAGACCAGTTAAAACCAACCTTAGGACCAGTTTCTCCCAGTGCTGGGCCCAGCAGCGCCTGCTGCGGATGCTCCCCCCGCCAGTCATGTTCCAGAAATATGACTTGGTTTGAGAGAAAAATAAACAAATTAAATCAAAAGTCCTGCTTGTCACCTCTATCCTTTCCCTGAGACGTGTCTCCGCAGCAGGAACCCAACACAGCAGGGTCCAGCTTGCGGCTGCCTGCGTTGCCCTGCAGCTGGCGGGGGGACAGGGGAGACCCCGACAGGAGCCAGCTTGCAACCCTGAGCTTTTGTTCTTGCCGGCCGTGAAACACAAGGGCAAAAGCTTTGGAGCTGAAGAGGAAGGAAATCCTCTCTGCGGGGTTTTCTGGCACGGTGGCTGCCAGCGCAGGGTTGCTCTTTGTTCCCCCGAGGAGCTCTGCAGCCAAAGCCCCGGGGTGAGGGACCTGGGCCAGCCTAACCTCGCATCCATTTCCCTTCCCTTCCCTTCTTCCTGTTTTCTTCCTCTTACCACCGTGGTCGCCCAGCACTGGCACCGGTGCTCTTCGCAATTTCCCGGGCTAAGCCGTCCAACCGACTGCGAGCTGAGCATTTTATTTGAGGGCAAAAGCAGCATATGGCTGGCACACACACCCGGCTGGGAGCACAAGCTGCCTCCTCTCCTCCTGACGCACATGCAGGCTGACAGCCTGGATCCTCCGCAGCCCACATCTGATAGGAAAACATTTAATTTGAGCAGAACTGAAGAGTGGTTAACATGATCTATGGAGAGCAAAGCCCCAGGGCCCACAGCTGCCACCAGAGGTGGCCTGGTTATTTTATGTGTGCAAGTTTCAAAGAGGTGGTGGGCTGGCAGCTTGATTTGATCCCAGGATCAGGGCAGAGCAGCGTTTGTCTAAATGTACAGATAACAACACAGGCAGAAAATCATGCAGGAAGGATGCTACACACAGGCCAGTCTACCAACACATGAGGAATCTCTTTTATCAACCTCCTTTTTCCAGGTGTTCAACAATCAAATTGTATTCAACAGCCTGAAGACAACATGTAATTTAAGGATATAGTGCTGTACCCAGGACTAGGAAATACACCTCCCAAGAAACACTTCTTTTTTTCCATGTGCATGCCTTGCTTTACCTCTTAGAAGGAGGCCTGCATGTGAACATCTCAAGATATCTCATAAATATTTTTTTTCCCTGCAGTTCTGCTTAGAGCCAAGTATTCCCTCCCCCTTTTAAGCCCCAGGAGAATGGGGGCACAGGGCTTGCACAAAGGTGGGTGCAGAGCTCAGGCGGTCCGCCAGCACCTTCAAAGAACCTCTGGCACCCGTTTTTCACTGGCATTTTTTCATGCTTTCCTGGTAGGTAAGACAGCAAGACAAGCACGTAAAAAGCAGTGAGGACAGAGGGAGTTAAAGTGTTTGTGGGAAAAATTTAAGACACATGTAGAAGTGTATTATACATGGCCCTTATAAATTATGCCCCCAAATGACTAGCACCAAGTAAGAAACAGCTATGTAAACACAAAGGTAATAAGAAAAAATAATAATTTCTCTCTCTCTATGGGGAAGGGATATTTTCCCATCTGTTTATAGGAAAGGCGAGGGGTGGGGTGGCAGTCTGGGACGTTGAATTGAAGTTCAGGGTCTCTCTTGGTCCCCAGTCTCATCCGTCATTGGAAGCGGGACGGCTGCCAGATCCGCCGCACATTACAGCCTGGGTTTCCTACCCGCCGCCTGCGCTTTTGCCGCTACTGTTCCCTCGAAGGCAGCCGGAATCGAGCACTGATAGTAATCTCGATGTCAAACGCCTTGCAATCCCAGATCACTAAGAAACAAACACTCCTGCAAAGTCTCAAGTTTAGACAGAGTTCCCACCAAACACAAAAGCCTTTTAAATCTGCAGGGAAATCAGGATATTTTGTTTTGTTTAATGCACACAATGAGATATTAGTGTGATTTCTGTTTTCTTTTAAGCGGTTGATCTGAAAAGGAACCTTACACAATCAGACCAGAAAAATGATGGAAAACAAAGCAGCATTTGTTAGCTCTATAACGCACCCAAGGGAATGAGGGCTTCAGGATGCTGCAGTCCCAGGAACCTTGTGAGCAGTGACCTCCCCAGGACATGCCAGCACCAGGACATCCACCAGCCCAGCAACACAGGAGACCCTTGTAAAACTACCACAACATCTACAAATACCTTCTTGTGCCCACTGCTGCTGATAACACCCACTGGATGGGAAACCTGCTCATTATGCAGCATCTTTTGAAATAAAATAGCTCATCCACAGCATCACTGCTGACACTTAATTGCCCTTGCATCACTGCAAACACTCACGACTATTTAAAAGCAACTACTTTCCTCCTGTTGATCTCAGGAGAGGGTGCAGTGGTTGGTCTGGCCCTCCCTACAGCCGCATCCACTGCGGCGTCTCGGAGCCGACGGCGTTGAATCGCAGTCTGGCAGCACTCCTGGTTTGCAACCCAGGGAGAATTTTCATGCAAAGGTTACACAGCTGCAGAGCAAGAAAGGCAATAACCACAGCCCCAGCTCCTGCTCACGGCCCGGGCTGCTGGGGCAGCTCTGGGTTTAGCATGCCAGATGGGCAACGGGCTCTGCTCACACCTCGGAGGGGCTGCACAGCTCGAGGGATTTGCTCCGTAACCACACTCTGGTAAAAATACACTGAGAGTTAACCAGACCCAGGTGCTCCCAAGTCCTGGCTGGGAAAAGCAATCCCCACCAGCAACAGCTTGGAGTTATCCTGCTCCTCCTCAGCTTTTAGGGTACAGAATCACAGAATATCAGGCACTGGAAGGGACCCTGAATGATCATCTAGTGCAATCCCCCTGCCAGAGCAGGAACACCTAGAGCAGGTCACACAGGAATGTGTCCAGGTGGGGTCGGAATGTCTCCAGAGAAGGAGACTCCACAACCTCTCTGGGCAGCCTCTTCCAGTGTTCTGTTACCCTCACCATGAATAAGTTTTTCCTCATATTTCAGTGGAACTCCTGTGTTCCAGCTTGCCCCCATTGCCCCTTGTCCTGTCATTGTATGTCACCGAGAAGAGCCTGGCTCCATCCTCCTGAGACTCACTCTTTAAGTATTTATAAACATTAACGAGGTCACCCCTCAGTCTCCTCTTCTCCAAGCTAAAGACACCCAGCTCCCTCAGCCTTTCAAGTAGAAGGGTAAAAGTGGGTCTTCACAGCCCACGCTGACCCAGCACTGCCACAGTGTTTGTAGCAGATCTCTCCTCTGGAGCCATTAAAGCCCATCCTACGCAAATATCCCACCACCAAAACTGCTCTGGGCTAAACCACCAACGGCGACGTGCTCTCAGGGTCTCTGTGTTCTCTTAACACACTCCACAAGCACAGCTAAGCCCCAGAGTTGTTGCCCAGTGCCCTGTGGGGAAGACCATCAGACTGACTTGTGATGCGGGCAGGACGGACGTGATGGGTCAAGCTGTCTGGAAAACACTGCTGCCAAGCACTTCTCTCCCTCCCGCTCCCCAGACCGACACTCGGCCCCTCAGCAGAAAGATGAGGGACATAAACCTGCCTGACACAGAGCCACTGATGTCTGCACCAGAAAATGCCTCTGCAAGTCCCGCATTTGCAATTAATCACCTGTACACATTAAAAGCCAGAGCAGAACAAAGCTGACCACAACAGCAGGAGAAGCCAGCAGGCTGGAGAAGCCCTTTTCCCATCCAGCTCCTCCTTTGCAGAGGTTTTTTCCCATCCAGCAGTGCTGATGGTGTTATCTGCGTGGAGAAGACAGAGGGATCAGGGAAGCCAGAGGGACGGGAGAAGCAGCACAGACGTGGTTTGCAATAGGGAGGGATAATCAGTGCCGGGTGAACCCAGTGGGGACCAGGCTGAGGGGACATGGGGTTTAGGAGACAGACACATGGTAGGGCAGGTGCAGGACAAGCAAAGGAACCCGATCCCTCCCGCGAAACCCAGCACCGAGATGCAGGAGGCCCCTGGGAAGGAACAAGACAGGGGCTCCCTCTTCTTTATTTTAAGGCTTGAGCACTGTGTCTTGCAACTGCTGAACCACTTAAAAAGACAAACAAGGGTGGCAATAAATCACTAGCAAGGTCAAAAGCTCCAGCTACATCCTGACTTGACTGATGGAAGTCACAAAAGATAGAGTTTCACGGAGGGGTGAGAGCCTATGAATCAGCACATGGATGAAATACAGCACCGGGAAGGCAGGACCAACCCCTGGTCTGAAGGAGCCTGGGGCATGACGTCCCTCCCTCTGCCCTGAGCACGACACGAAGGCAGCCACGGTGAAAGGAGAGGCTGCTGCCAGGAACTGATGACAACACGAATCCCACGAGGGTGTTCAAAATGTCAGATAAGATGTGGTATATTAATTCCCTTCACTGACAGCCAGCCCCAGCTGGAGAAGACGGCTCGGAGATCGCAGGCTTCAGCGAGGTGAGGATGCCCGGCGCCCGCTCTGCCACCGAGGCTTTGAGTCAAACCAGGAGGTGACACAGAGGGCTGGATGGCCGGAATGCTGCCTCGTCTTTTCAGTGAGAATAACGGAGGTTCTGTGCAAAAGGAAGAGCTGATGGTGTGTTCTTTTATAAAATGCTGAAGACTGCTGTGCGCTGGCAGCAACCTTCCTCAGATGTGGCTGCATTTCAGCTGTTACTATATTCAGAGTTTGTAAAATGCTAAGGGATGATAAAAATCACTCCAGAAACACTTATTAAAACTGTTTCCAGGAAATCGATCCATGAAGACAGAGAAAGTCTGGTTTATTTACAAGAGCTTTGACCAGAAAAAGACCAAAGTTAAGGAGGAAGTTTTGCTTCCTTGTCCTTTCAGCAATAAAAAGGAGCTGCAATCAGGAGTTTATTTGATTCAGCAACACACCAAACAACCTGAGACGGGCAGAAAATAACCCCCAGGAGTCACCTGGAGTTGAAGGCTTTCTGCATTAGTCAAGCTCTGGATTTGTATGTTTATGTTCTTGTTTTATCCTGTTGCTTCCCGTGATTGCTGACCGTCCAGAAGAAGATCCCACACTACCAAAACTGCTGCAAGAACAGAGATTTTATCCAGGAAAAGAGCACAAAGCAGCACCAGAGCATGGCCTGCCTTCCCGTCCCCAATCCAGCCTCAATGCTGGGAAGCAACGTGTTTGGAGTCGGATGAGCCACAAGCAAACCATCCGCTTGCGTCCAAGCGGCATTTTCCAAGGATCTGCCATGAAATTTCAGGCTCGGTCACCCTTTCCCCACCCCTGGATCAGGCCTGATTAAATACAGCCACAGAGTCAAACTCCAACATACTCATCTCCTTTGGCAGCTCTGTGGTTCGGCTATGAGCTCCAAGCTTTTTCCCCCTTCTTGTTCAATTATCTTGCTTCATCTTTATTCCGTTTCCAGGAACACTTAGCAACAGGCTCTTGCAATCAGCCACCGGCAGGCAAGGATCTGAGGAGAAGACTGCAGTTACGATGACCTTTTACTATACTCATGCAAATTTTAAAGAAAGTATGTGAACAATTTGCCTTTTAAGTATCCTCCAGTTACATTCTCCAGGAGTTAATTCTCTTTCTCTCCTTAGAGACATCAGAAACACCAGATTTTATGATTTTACACTAATGGGAACAAAACCTGTAGCTTAATTCCAGTATGCTTTGTGGAACTTTGTTCTGTATCTCATGCAGTGTGCAGACCCCAAACGGGTAAAAATTAACCTGTGGCATCTACTCTAGCCATGTCCCCAGATCTGCTCAGACACCACATGCTCACACCACCGAAAGCCAAGTGTGGAGTTTGGGGTCCATCTCAGTAGCCAGCAAAACTCTTCCCAAGATGGACAAGATGCTGCTGCTTCTCTTGTTAAGCAGCTTTTATGGACCACCATCAGAAACTCTCATTCCAGGACAGCTGAAGTCTATGCCAGGAGCCAAACGTAGCCATAGCATCCCAAGGAAAATGCAGCAGTTCCAATCTCAGTAATAATTAGAGCTCATCAGCCAAAGCAGCAGATAAGAGAGCTGGGGCAGTGGTGAAGGACTCCCATTGGTGTGGTGACACAGGGAGAGCTCCTTTCAAATCCAAGAACTTTGACAAGTGGCATCAGTCTCTCCCAGGGCCTCTCCACCTCCAAATCACCACATGGACCACCAGGAGGCCTTTGGAGATGGGCAGCATTGACACCCTCGTAGATGGTAAATGGGTAAATAAGCAGCCTGGTTTTGGCAAACCACAGCATCCACTTGTGCAGCTGCCTCAATGGGTGCCGACAGCTGACAAGCCAACCAGGCAGCAGCCTTGCATTTTCATCAGATTTAAATCAAATCCCCCAAGCTTTCCAGCACTCTCCCTGTCGCTCCATAATTTTCCCATATCCACAAAAAAGTTTGGAGGTGACCAGAAAGCGCACACCAGGACAGCCCACACAGCTCGCAGGGCACAGAGGCATGAAGTCCTTTCTCCTTGAAATGAATGCTCTGTGTTTGGAATCAAAAATCCTGTTATTTCTCACAGTGACTAGAAGTTGGAGGGAAGGAATGTGTGAGTACCAAGGCAGACAGCTCTGCTTTCTGAGTGGTGTTCATAAACAGGAAAATAATTTGCAGCTTCCTATTCTGGGAGGAAAAAAAAGAGACTCACAGATCCTTGATACTTCAGATGATCTTAAAAAGTATGGTCTAAAAGTATAATCTACTCTTCCTTCCCCCTCTCCCCTTTTAAAAAATGAAAAGTCTGAATAAGCATGTCATTGATCTGATTGCTGGGAACAGCATCTGGAACATCAATCTCTGGCTTGAGACTGCAGAAGCTGCAGGAGAGCTCAAAGCATCCAAGGCTGCCCTGGAACCAGATGCTGCTCGCTCTTACAGAAACGCCTGTGGATCTGTGTGAAAATGATTAAGCAAAATTGCTCCTTCTTTTTTTCAACTTTATAACTTAAATCTGTTTTCTCTTAGAGGGCAGATGCTGATTACATACCCTGCAGCACATCAAAGGGCAGGAAAAGCAGCCGCTGGTGCCCAGCGTCCTGCCCGACCTGCTGGCACCCACCCCGAAGCTTGCGGCTCAGGTGAGAGTAGAAATATCTCTTCAGGCTTTGTTCCCCGCTTAGTGACACTGTGAAGGACACCAGCCAGGGCTATCCCAGCAGCAGCAGCAGCAGCAGATAGCAGTGATGTGATTTTGCAGGGAATTGTCTTGATGTTTCAAAACTCAAGCCCAGCTTTGGAGCACCCCAGGGAGCCCCGTTCATCGGGTGTAAAGCTGAGCATTTGTCCGATGCTCCTTCCCCACCAGCACCTGAGCGTGCAAAGCAGGGCACAAGGGACCAGCAACCCCCTGCCTGCTCCCTGATCCAGCCAGCAACTTCTTCAGAGGCTCATTAACCAAATGACAACATTAAGAGAGCATTGTGCAAGGACATGGGTGCCAGCAGCCTCTCAAGCATCCACAAGAGGCTGACAAGAGGCAGAAGGAGGACTTGCCAAGACAAGGCTGCTGTGGGGCAGAGCAGAGCCAGCCCCACCACCGAATTCATTAAATACCTAAAGCACGATGATGTTACAGTAGAGCCACCACCCTGAGCACCATGCCTTTGCTTCCACAGACTCCAGCGCGAAAATCCCACTTCTCAACGGAATACTCCTCCCGTACCCTCCAAAAACAGGATGAATATTGTCCAAAGTTTCCTGGAAGCTTCTTCCTGCAGATTTGAATCCGGGATGCGGATGAGACACATTCCTGTTCTGTGAAAATTTGCACAAAGAATGGCAAATGAAGGACCTGAAATCCCAGAGGTTGAACCCAAACACCACACTGCCTCTTACCCAAAGCCTCCTTCATACTATTTTATTTTTATTTTTTTTTAGGCTTCAACTATGGGACAATGCTCAGACCTAAAATTCTTGGGTTTTTGGACTGGCACCAGCTATGGCAAACACTCAGCATCTCAGGCAGGCTTACCTAAGTTTGGTGACTTAAGAAGCACTAAACGCTGTGCATTTAATGCCACACCTGATGCAAACCCTTGCCCTCAGAGGTGAAAGGTGAGTGACTGATGAGAGGCCTCATCCCCAGAGCCCTTCTCCTTTATGCTAGTTCAAAGAGCTCAGAAAACTCAAGGCAATCACTCACCAGCTCAGATATTTAAGGAGGAGCATGGGGAAGGGTGCTTGGGAAGCAGGAAGCATGAAGCCAACTTCATTCAAGATGCAAGAGAGGGGCTACACAGCCGGGCTCTTACTTAACAGTTTCTTCCAGGCAGCCCACTGCCTCATCCATCTTAATCTTTGACCACCAAGAGATGAAAACAATTTATCCTCATTCCCTGCTCTTACTGAGAAGTTACAAGAAATAAAAGTAAAACTAAAACAAAGATCAATGTTATACCCCTTCTCAGATGATCTCCGGCTGACCTGGACTTTCTCAGCATCTCTTTTATCTAGCAGAGTGTTTTGGCTAAAGCTTTGCAGAGGAAAGCCATGTGAGCAAGCTAGTTAAAAACCTGGTACTTTCATGTTTATACAGCCAGCTAAGCAGCACACTACAAAGCCTTTTATTCCAAGTCTCTGCTGACAAGCTAGCATTGATGAATTACAGAAATCACACAGGAATTACAAGGCACGGGGGGGGGAGGGGGGAAGCCCAGCAATTCCCTAGGTGGGAAATATTGGCTCAGAAACCTAGGATTCAAGGAGAAGTCTGTACAAAATCCATCCCAAGATTAGGGGGCAATTTGTATTAGAAAGGGAAAGTGAAAACAGCTGAAGATGCAGACTCCCTCCTCATGGTTTCCAAGAATTCACCAGGTCCAGAAATGAAGACAGAGACACCTCAAACTACCTTTTCTTCCAAATGCCCCCTTTGCCAGAAAAAACAATCTGAAATGAGCCCCTGCATGCTGGCGGGCAGCGTAAGTAGCCGCAAGCATGAGAAGAGATGTGCTTCCTGGTTGCAGAGGTGCAACACAGACACCAAGCCACAGATTGATGTCAGTGGGGGCTCACCAAAGAGAACAGCCCGAGACCCCAGGTCATGGCAGGCTTCACGCTCCAAGCGTGTACGGCATCCTGTTGGCTTACATACTGCGTGTGCAAGAGCCAGGAAAAATCCATCTTCTTTGTCATAACAAACCCTAAGGTAAACAGGAAGGCAAGGCAACGCATATTATCCAAGTAAACAGGCACATAAAGGAGAAAGAAACCGCTGGCCATCTACTCGCTCTTGGTTTTTGATGGCTTTTCAGCAAGCACAGACAAAAACAGGCTGCATTAAGCCCGGAACAAAGGGGATGTGGGAAGCAAGGTGTGTTCCCCACTCCCCCAAGAACAAACCTGCTGCTCCTGAATAAAAAGCCTGAGACTTTTCTAAGAGAAACTGTCATTTCGCAGTCTTGGTGTTGCTCTCCCCCACCATGGAGCAGGCAATGAGCCCCCTTGCAGATGCACACCCCAGGGGATGCTTGGGGCTGGGCAGCTGGAAAAAACACCCAAACCCAGGAAATTGCCAAACTTGAAGAAACCAAACCAGAGCCAACTGGTCTGTAAAGCTGCATCCCTACACAAATACTTTACTTGACTTCCATTTATGAAGTTCATGGCATTCTCTCTGGATGTTATGAATTACACATGCAGTTTAGCAAGGTGGTGGGCAAACAAAGGGGTGTCAGAGGGTGCCGGTGCCTGGTCCTTGGTGGTACTGCTCACCAGGACACAGCTGAAGGAAGAGATCCACCTGCACAGACACTTCTGCAGGGCCTCAATATACAGCAGCATAAAGCTCAAACACAGCTGGACTCTGTCTTCTGTGCTGTCTCCAGGAGGGTTGAGAACCTCCTGTCTCCACAGGGCAAGGGCCGGAGACTGGAAGGAAAAACTCTGCGCAGGAATACGCAGTCTTCTGGATTACTGACAATTTCAAAAAGAGGAGATAAATCCTTTTCAGGGTAAGTTCTTCCTGCTCTCTTTGCTGAAGGGTGTCAGAGCCAGCAGCTCCGCTGAAGGATTCCAGAGCCACTCCGGCAGGCTGGCACCCAGCCCACTCCTCCAATGCCATGCCAGCAGGGACACCCAGATACCCAGGACCTGAGGTTGTACAGACAGTTACGAAGCAGGAAGGAAAGAAAGACTTAGCAAATTCTATACAAAGATGCATCTACAGATAGTACAAAATAAATTAGTATTTCTCAAGTCTGCACTTGCTGACGAAAGGATTTAAAGCTCAAAACCCAGCCCATTTGTGTAAAAAACCAAAAATACGCACGTGTCCCCCATTCTGTTCTGAATCCCAAGGAATCAGCAGGTGGCAGATTGTTAAAGCCCAAGAAGCACTCTTTCAGATCTGTAAGCTGAAATATCTCGCCACATCCCACCTCTCCCCTCTGCAGGTCTACAGGAGGGCCACGGGGAAGATTTAGCACGTGCAACATGGGTTGGTGTGGTTACCTTTTAGTCAATTCAAAAGAATATTACAACGTATTCCCCGAGGGACTCCATAAATAGCAAAGGATTCTGCTTTAATCCCCTATCTGTTCCTATCTGGATAATATGGCATTTGGACAAGCACTGCCAAAATGAAGATTTACGACAAAGCTGAGAGTTTGCATGGCCAACACGTGCTCTCCGAGCTCCAGATTGCAAGGAATAAATAAAACCCTCTTCTAGGATATAGATGGCTCTTCAGTTTTGGAAACTTCATGCAGATACAAACCTATTGGCAAGATTTCCGCCTCCCTCTCCCATCCCAGGCAAAAGGCATGTTTATACTGACCTTCTTCAACACTAAAATCAACTACTGTCACTGAGTGTTCCCGCTGGTACCACCACCACAGGGTCTTCTGCTCACTTTTAATTTCTCTACTAATACTTTATATTGTCTACCAGGTATTACCTATCAAATCAGCTCAAAACTCCTTTGCTGACAATCGCCAACATCAAAGGGAAAAGAACTAAAAAACCTGCTGACCAAAGGGAAAAGGGCTATTAAAAAGTACAGCTGACGAGTGCTACAGTCATCGCTGCTGCACTGGAGACACCGGGGAGTTGTGTGTTCTTAAAAGCTCCAGAGAACACTGTATTAAAAAAAAAAAAACAAACCAAAACCAAACCCAAACCACAACCCAAACAACAGCAAATTTTCAAACAACTCAGTTTTCGTAATGGAAATGTTGAGAAACACCTGAACAACAGAGTCACTGTAACATGCATGTGTTGCTGTGAGGGGCTGACCACAGCCTGCCGCCCACACTGGCAAAGCTGTATTTTTTAACCTGGGAAAACAGTCCTCCTGGATCCTTGGGCAAGCCAGGGCACTTCAGAGAGTCTGTGCTGGGTGTTTCGTCGAAGGGAGGGATGGCAGCATCCGTGGGACAGGCCTCGATGGCAGAGCAGAGCCCTGAGATGCTCAACTTCCTGCCAGAAACCTGCGCCAGCAGGTCAAGGAGGGAAAGCGGCTGCAGAGGAAGCACCACGAGGTTGAATTGTAAAAAACAATCCTTGAAAGGAAATAAAGGGAATGTCAGGATCAAAAAGAGGGTGCTACATCCTGAAAAAATCATCTTCTGCTTCTGGAGCCACATCTTAAAACCTGGTACAAAAGTGAAAAAGGAGCCAGTGGAGGCAGAAAACTCAGCACAAGTGTGTGCTAATTGCAAGCAAATACATTTTACCTGGCTGAAAAGTCAGCCATATAAAGATACATCCATTCCCAGAGGCACCAGGCAGGAATGCTTCCTACTCCATATTCCCCAGGTGTAATTTTAAATTACTCCCTGATAGGGCTGCCACATACCTCCTGTGGAAGCCTGCACCACAGCCCCACAGAAAGGCACTGATCCTGCCTGCTCCAGTGGATCCCAAGAGCAGCTGGGTCAGGGAGGTGCACCATAGGTTAGAAAAAGAATATACAAAGTCATTTTTGACACAGAGGAAGTGCTGCATCCTTGCTGAATTGCTGTTGTTGGCTACACACCCTTTGGATACTCGCTACTTGCAGGCAAAACATAAAGCCAAGGATATTTGTTTGGAACCCACAAGCAGACACAGTGATTCTATTAAAAAAATACAACTGGCATTAATTCTAAAAACTTCCCACCACTGGGACTGGGATTCAAAACCAGCACTGGGCAGTGAGGCCAAAACACACTCAGAGCAGACGCCTGCAAAAGATTCCAAGGGAAATTAGTTATGTGGGTTTTATAATAAAATAAAATCCAGCGTTTATAAAGAAGGAAAAAGAAAAAAAAGACAGCTTCCCTAGGAGCCAGCGTTGTGAACACCCTTTGCAGATAATTCTGAGGCTGTCTTGGTTCCTCGTGCCGGTCGGTGTGTGAAAACAAACATGAACCCCGAGCAGCAGCAGCCTCCTCCCATCCTCACGGCCAGTGGGGAAGGGGCTGCCTTGCCCCGATTCACAAGCCAAAGTCACACCAGCTCCTGGGCTGGGCACCGGCTTTCCTGTGGTGCTGGAAAGGAAACTCTCCATCCATCTCCTGTCAAGTGCCAGCTCCAGAGAGCTGCAGGCAGAGCGGGATGAGCTCCTGGGCTTTCAATGCTCTCCCCTCACCACTCTCTCCAGATAAGGACATGATGGGCTAAAGCTGGATGACCAACGGGATTAAAGAAAGCCCCAGTTTCCCTTCTCGTGTGCTAAAGTCAGCCTTATACCATAAACTTATTTTTTTTCCCTAAGTAATTTTTCTGTAGCTGACTCACACGGAGCTTCTGCCAGGAATTTTTATAATTAGTGAATTAGAGCACAGGTTTTGCCTGTGCATGCCTGACAACATCTGCTGATTTAAGCGAGCTGTGTTCAAAACCTTGCAGAGCCCTGGAAGAGGGTGGCTGAGAGCAGCCCTTCCTCCCAGCGGCACGGCTGATGGGCCTCTTCTTGCCAGGCTGGTACGGAACACGCAGCTCCTCCTGCAGAGAGCTTTGGAGCTCCTAATCCACGTTTTGAGGGGAAAGGAGATAAGCTGGAACAAAGTCTGAAGGGTACTGGAGAAGGGAGAGAGCTGCTATCTGCCTCTTGACTTAACAAACCTCTTGCAGGAGCATCCCTGTGAGAGCATCCACAGCTATGCGCCTCTCCATCAAGCTGCATAGCTGCAAAGCCATCGTGCGTCACATCTTCCTTAGAGACAGACGATGGTATAGAGTTCCATAAAACCACAGAAAAAAATAACTTCCTCAACCTCTTTCTTCGATGGACACAAGGAGCTGTTTCGCAAGCGAGGCTCCAACACACAAGAGCAGTCCAACCCAAAGATCAAACGCAACCCATGTTCAGATAAGCCAAAAGCAGACATCTGACGTTAGCAGCACAAACTACACACAAGGTCCTTCCTGGATGGTCCCAAAAGCCTCTCACTTTCTGCCACAGCTCAGAAAAGCAAATGAATGACCACCTTCAGGATGCCATTCGACGTCCTCCCCATAAGATTTACTACAGAGCAATGCCTGTACCCTCTGCACACAAATCCTTACTCGCCCGGCCCTGTAATTCATACCATATTACATCTGAAGGACTGCATTAAGAAAATACTGCAGTTGCCAAGCCCTGAAAAGCTAGGATGTGCTGGAAACAAGTTTTCTCTGTTGCATTAATCTGGTCCACTTGCGTAGGGTCTTTACAGCACGGCCACATACCACGTGTGCACACAGTCCTGACGCAGTTAGTAACTGAGAATAGAAGATGCTCCACAAGCGAGGAATTATCGAGTTTGGGTTTTTGACTGGTTGCTCATGCGCAGCACTCGGCCCTCTTCACTTCACACTTTTCATGTGCTGCTCCAAGGCAAAAATGAAGGCGTCCTGCCACCACAGGCTGGGATACTTCTCAAACGATTCTGAATTTATTTTCATAAAATCCTAGAGAACTATGTTCGCAACAGCCCTGAATTACAGCCGAAGAAAAGAGGCACAGAGAAGCTCTGGGATTCCAGTCCCAGAATCAGCCTACAGCTCCCTTTTTAAAAAATAAATAGCACTGAGCAGTATTTTACATGTTTGATGTACCACTTCCCAAGACACCATCTGCAGCAGGAGCACTCAGTGCTGCTGCAACTCAACCCTCAGCCTGGGGACCCAGGAAATCGAGTCCCTCGTTGCACATGAAAAGCAATTTACCCACTGCCATACACGGGCCCTGCGGCAGAAGCAGAGCAGGAATCCCCTCTCCTTCACCATCACTTTACCCCTTCTATTTTTTCCATGACCTGTCTCACTCTCTGCCCTCCAAACCCTACACTGTGCAAGGGCAGAGGTCCTACACACACAACCCCTGAGCAGTGAGGGCAAGGGGTGCCATGGAAAAAAACTCATATGTGATCCTGTAATTAGAAACTGCATTGTAACGCGTACAGGGGGCTGAATTAAGGTTGCAGAGGAATACTGTAAATTGGATGCACATTTCTTCTTCCATTTTACTGCCTTCCTCCCCCCACCCCTTTCTTTGCCCTCCCCCTTATTTGGCTTTGGCTGCACTTCAGATTAAGCTCCTAATAAGGGCTGGAGTTGGACGAGATTTTTCAGCCCATCAGATTGCAGCCTTCCAAGCCATTGAAATGAGATTCGAGCTCGACTTGAATTTTCAATAGTTTGGCCTAAAGGCAAGGGTGTTAACAACAGGCCCGCCAACACCTTCTCTATGAGAAATGTCTGAAAACATGTCTGCACATCAAATACTGCTCAGGCTCTGGTGAACAAAAGCCACAAAACTAACATCTCAAATCCACCACTAACTTGCTCAGCCAGTTCTCCTGCCAGTAAAGCCCAGGCGTTTTCTCTGAATATCCAGCAAACCTCTATATTCTCTCTAGGAAAATGGGTTTTCCCCCCCAACCACCCTAAAACCTGTTGTAGCTTCATTATGGCAAGGCAAAGCCAGGGATAAAGAGAGGTCAGGTAAATGAGGTGGATGTATAGGAAGCAAGCACACACCAGGTCACCCAGTAGAGTCTACGTAAATGACGCACATCAGCAAGATATCACACTGACATATAAGGAGGAGCAATCAGAAAGCAGCCTGTCTTGTAGCCAGCTCCTCCTATGAGCTGCAGAAAGCTACACTTGGCATTTCTTTTTATTCTTAAACATATTTCCTTTTCTTCTTATTTTTTTTTTCAGTTCTAACAGTATTTTTTTTTAATCTACACACTATGATCATGCTAAAGGGTTAGCCCCAATCCTAAAAGCAAGGAAGACAAAACTAAAATGCATCCCCTGTACCAGAGGAAGCAGGTGGCAACAGGTACGGCTGCGGGATGCAGGAGGGTGGGTTCCCTCTCCCGTCTCACCCCCCCTCGGTAACTGCATCCCATGTGATGGTACCCAGCAGAGCACAGCAGCTGGCAAAGGCAGGACTTGCCATGGGCTCCAGTCAGGGCAGACCCCAAACCACCCCAATTCTGAAGTTGCCCTTGATCAGAGGAATGGAGCACTTCTATAAAGACAGGCTGAGAGCTCTGGGCTTGTTCAGTCTGGAGAAGAGAAGGCTCTGGGCAGACCTTATAGCAGCCTTCCAGTATCTGAAGGGAGCTCCAGGAGAGCTGGGGAGGGACTCTTTGTCAGGGAGTGTAGCAATAGGAGAAGAGATAATGGCTTTACATTGAAAGAAGGGAGATTTAGATTAGATACTAGGAAGTTCTTTCCTGTGAGGGTGGTGAGACACTGAACAGGTTGCCTAGAGAAGCTGTGGCTGCCCAATCCCTGGAGGGGTTCAAGGCCAGGCTGGATGGGGCTTTGAGCAACCTGGTCTGGTGGGAGATGTCCCTGCCCATGGCAGGGGGGTTGGAACTCAATGATCTTGAAGGTCCCTTCCAACTCTAACCATTCTATGAGTCTATGATTCTATGATTTTGGGTTGGGTTTTTTAAAAGATTGAAGTATATTTTCTTGAGGACACAAATGCTTCAGCTTCCCTCTCACCAAAATCTTTTCTAATTCACATTTCTAGTCTGGTGGGACTGAAAAGCAGCCATGGCTGTCTACTCTTGCCAGTACTGGAGGCAGCAGGGCAGTGCAGGGAAGGTGCTCCCCTCCTTTTGATGACAAAAGATAGAGAAAAGGAATGATGGTTTCTTGAACTGCATCCAAGGGAATGTAACCCTGCTAGAGTGTCTGGCAGGGCATCAACAGCAATGGAAATTTCAGCTTTCAAAGAACAGAAATAAGTCTCAAGAAGGGGGTGGGGGGATCCTGTAGGAGCCAAGGTGCCACTAATCTGACAGAATGTTTTACAAACTCCTGCGTCTCTCCAACGAAATTATATCCTCCGCAGGAAAATCATCTGGCTCCAGCCTCTTTTGCTAAGTGGAGCGTAAACAGAAAAGAGTTCATACCTGAGCAGAAATTGGGCTTGGACAGGCTGTGACAGTCAGGAGAGCAAAGGGACAACAGCCAGACCACTGGGATTTTGCATTTTATTTCATACGGCCGCTGCAGGACCATTGAACCCCACCAAGCAAACAAGGCTTGTCCAACACAAGCCAAGGCAGTGCCCTGCTGCGTCACCGGTGGGCTCTGCCCATTCTGCCACTTTTGCAAGGCTAATTATAATTATTTCACAAGTGGAAAACAGCAGGCAGAATGTGCCTTTGTCCCTTGTTTGAATGCCACTAAGTGGCTCTAAGGGCAAAGCACCATCCTGTCCCGCGAGCTGCTCGGAGCCAGGCACCGTCCCACCAGCTGCAGAGGTTCAGAGCAAACATCCACATGGATGATGATTCACATACACACACGGAAGCCTCTTCTGTGTCTGCACGGGGCCCTGTTTATGCTCGGGGCCAGCAAATGTGAGAAGTGCTCACAGGACAGCAAAGGCAAGCCACAAAGCATGACTGCGCTAATCACAGGAATAATTAGAAAGGAAAAGATCAAACTCAAATACCAGAAGTCAGAGCATCAGCAAAGAACCACTTTCCTTCTCAGGAGCTGCCTCTCACATGTATGTCCTCACCAAGAACCGCCTGTGCTGAGGCACCTCCAAGGGCCTGAACAACCATTTTGAGCAGATGACAATAACAATAATAAAAAAAAAAAGCCAGGAATTTTTCTTTCCAATACATTTAACCTCATTTTCTCTTCAGTGTGGCAGGATGAAAAGACATTTCTATTAAGCAATTGAGTTTTCCCCACAACAGACACGAACTGGCACGTTCTGAGCGTTCGGTATTTCAGTCCCAATTAAGTAGAATAATAATTGCTGCACCTAAGGGTTTCTCAGATCCCTAAGAGGAAACAAGTTATACATGCACAGATTTTCCTAGCTTTACCACCACATACTTAAGACGTGGATTGAGGGATGAATCACAACTTCAAATTCTTCATTACTAAACCTGGCAATCAACACTGCCGCTTTCTGGCAAAGAAACCCCCAAAATCCCTGATCTTCACCCGTGATGTCATCTGCAAACAGCGACGTGATTTATGTCCCATGGTGCACTCCTGCCCAGCAATTCCTTCGCTGCTGGGGATGCTGGAGCAAGGAGGGGTCCCATTCCTGTGCCCAGCAGGGCTCCGCCATGGAAGCAGCTGGGTAACAGGATTTGCTCTGGATAATCTCCACTCCTGCTCTCAGGAGCCGAGGGGAGGAAGCAAACAGAGATGCACTCGGCCAGAGATGGCAGCCACCATAGTAACCGGCTTTTATACAACTTATTCTCCCCCAGCCACGTGCCAATCTCCAGTTTCAAGCCCCGAAAAGAAAAGGAGCCATCATGAAGAGAGACAGGAGGGACACGAACTCTGTGCCCTGACGTTAGGGCAATGGACATCCCTGTAACCAACCAGTCATATACCCAGCCCCAAGCTTTCAGCATGTTTTAACGCAGGTTTAACCCACTGACCCAACTCCATCAGTTGGTTTGGGGCAGCGACTGAATCCAAGTGACAAACTCCTGCCTGTTTGCTTTGGTCCTCTCTCCTCTGAGCAACCTACCAAATACCAGCTGCATGAGCCTGGCTGGAATAAATGCTTTTTCCTAAAGGAGGTGAGGTTCCCAAATCTCAGCATGAAGGCCAGCAGCACGCCTTCATATTGCTGGGACAGACCTCCAGCTGCAGTGGCAAAGAGATGGGCAACTGTGAGAAGTAAAGTATGGCCAGGGCTCTTGTCAAACCACGGGGCAGGAGCAACCACAAGGATGAAACTAAGGACCAGCCACTGGCAGGGAAGAGCTCTGCAAGCTCACAGCCATGCAAAGTGCACCACCTCACCCTTTCCAGGTCCCAAACCTCTGTGCCTGCAAGGTGGGAGGCATCTCTGCCAGCCTGGCTTGTCACTGTCACCCACTCTGTCCCCACAGGGTGAGGTGGGCATCTCTTTAGATAATCAACTGTAAAAAATCATCTTTTTCTTGTGCAGTTGTTTGAACATGGCCCGGCACAAAAGACCCTGAGCCACCAGTGGGGTGGCATTCTGTGGCCTCTTAACTTAAGAGAGTTACTGGGTTTTATGTGGACACCTCCACTTTTTCAGCTCTGAAGACTGCAGCAAATCCTCATGGAAAAAAACATCAAAAAGAGGATGCTGGATGCGGCCCAACACAGGGCCGCTGCTCGGCCAGCCTGAGCCAAAAAGCAACATAAAACATGCAGGGCTCACAGGGCGTTTCATTTTTAAAATGGAGTAAAATCTGGAGCCTTCCTGCAACTCAAAGCCAGTCTGCCTGGAGCAAAGTGACTTTCCAGGTGAGGCACTGCTCCCCCCTCCAACCTGGTCCTCAAGCCTCTCCATCCCTCCATCCTTTTGCCTGCTCCTCCCACGCTCACTGTTCCCTCTGTCGAGATGGCTCTCCCCAGCCAGCCACATCACAGTCATTCCACCTCAGGAGCCACCAGCCCCACACAGCCGGCAGGGACATGCCTGCAGGGAAAGGCAGGGACAGCCACCTACCCTTCTGCTTCACAACATGGCAATTAACCGGCTTGAAAACTGCCTCTCTAGGCAAAAACTTGTCTTGGGAGAGACCAGGGCGGCAGACATCTACTTTGTGCACCACCTAAGAGATAAATACTTTTAGCCAAGTGGGGCCCTGGATGCTCCTGTCCCACACAATAATTAAACCATCAGTCAAAGACACAGCGCATTAACGCAGACAGAGGTGGATAAGGGAATGAAATTGTTCTACTTGAATCTCTGCGGCTGAACGAAACCTAAAGCAGGTCACATGTAAGGAGGAAAAAAGTGAGAGACTTATAAAGATCCAAGAAACCTAATTTAAGTCAGCTTTTCCAGTGCGTGCCAAGAAAGCAAGAAAACCAAAGACAGAGAGTGCCCAAGCGTGCAGTGAGCCAGGATCAGGCCAGCAAGAGGACAGAAAGGCACCAAGGGCATCACTGTACTGGCCATCAGGAGCATGCACAGGGCACTCCTTTCTTGACCATCAAGAAAGAACTACAACAGAGGTGGCCAGCAGGTCTCTGAAGGTAAGCGGGAGGCAAAATTGCTGGGACAGCAGCCCATAGCTTTTTCTATCCCTTTAAAAAAAGAAGAGTCAATGCCGTGCCATACGTTAGCACTTAAGTAGTTCCTGCCCTCAGTTTCCCACCATCTGTACTGCTCTCTGAAACTCCCCTACTCATTTAATTTATTGCTGTGTGTCTTCATCAGAATCAAAGACCTAACTATCAGGAATCGTGGTGGGAGGCATCCAGCTGCTACAACCCATTGTAGGAATAAAACGTATTTGTGCAAACTCGCATTGAGAAAGCCGGGCAGGAAATCTTCCTACGAAGAACTTCCCATGCTTTCAGATTAGCAGATCAAGCTGCAGGCATTAAGACCTTTCCCCTTCTGTATCTGTGAAATCCAGCGCTTAGGGGATAAAAATGGGTCTTTTCTAACCCTGGAACAAACCGATTTTGGAAGGATGACAGCGGCAGCAGCGGGGGGCAATGGCTGCGGCAGGCAGGGAAGCTGAGCTCGAGTTCACATGCTGTGTGGGACTGATGAGATGGGGCTCTTCCTGGAGAATGGGGTACTGGGACCAGAAAATCCCAGTGGTGTCAGCTGCAAGTCCCCATTCTGGTCACTCATCCAGCTCCCAGACCCCTCTCACCTCAGTTTTCCTGCCTGTGGGATGAAGGCAGCAGGTCTTCCCTATAATGAACGCAGCCATTTGCAAAGCTCCCAAGCACAGATTACAGGGAAGAGCTCGTTAGAAGCAGCCTGTAACGTAACAGCGAAGCAGCCTCTGCCTTGCGGCCAAAAACCAGGATTCAAAAGGGAGCACCCTAAAAAATAAGCTTGTGGAGTCATCAGCCTCTCAGAAGGAAATAAGCACAGCTCCCTGCCCTCTCGAAACACCAGTATCAGTTGATAAAAGAAGAGCATTCCCACAAGCTAAACGCCTGGGCAGTACTTGCAAGGCAGGATTTGTAGCCCAGTGCCCTTGGATTTGGTCTGAGAGTGACAGAAATTTGGTGAGTGGTGGGAAGAACAATTTCTAACACCCTGGTGACCTGTCTGATGGTCACATCCCATCAGACCCAAGTACATGTGCAAGGATCACAGTGCGGCTGTTGCCCAGGCCCCGGGCTGTTTGAAAGGGGTAAACAGAGAGGGCAGGGGGGACCTGTTGCTGAGGCCGGAGGCACCTGCAGGCTCCTGGACTCGTTCCTGGGGTCAGAAACAGTCACACAAGGGCAGTTTCGTCAGCTTCACCTGGAAATTGCCTTCTTCCCAGGCCATCACACACTATCTTACCCTTGCTGTCCTCCTCCTGGATCAGTTCAAGTTGTCTTCTTCCTCCACACAACAGTGGCAGCCAAACGAGGAGAAGAAAACACAGAACTCACCTGGGACCTCCAGTGATGCTAAACTGCAGATGAACTAGTGCAGCCCATAACCAAAACTCTCCATGCCCACCTCCAGCCCAGCATGCAGCCTTTGAACTAGCAGTGAGCAGGAGGGGATGGAGCTGAAATCCCCAGCAACGCTAATAAAATCACTGTGTTTCTCCTTTATTGGGGAGAGGAAGAATAATCCTTTTGAACTATCAAAGTGGGGGAGAACCAACATCTGTTCAGATTCAACTGCTTGGGTCTCACTGGTTTAGCTCCAACTCTTTCCCGACGGGTGGGAAAGGTCTCTAAGCTTTTATTCAAAGGCTTTGCCCTTAAACAGGGCCTTTCAGCAGAGGATTGCAGAGCACCTTACAGGCATTTAATTAAAACTTACAACCCGCCCTGGCGAGGGAAGGATTAAGAACAGGCCTCTGGCTCAAACAGCAGCTCACCAGCACAAGCATCTCTTTCTCCTGTACGACTGAGATGTTCAGCTCAGTTGCAAGAGCACAGCAGTCCCAGCTTCACCGAGCTACACCGAGTTAGGATGCATTTACCCCAAACAGCACAGAGCTTCCAAAGAACCGTTGGCGTAGAGGGAAGAGGCTGGGAAGACACTCCGATGGGATGGGATGGGAGGGCAGGGCTCCTCTCCACTGACCAAGCCTCAGCAAGGAGATGAGTTCAGCTTGTGCCAGAGCCACAAACCTGGGGTTTGTTACCCCTCTGCAATTTAAATACTATATTTTTCCAACACATGGCATTACTAGGGGCTAATTCATCCACGTAACAGCTCTGGGAAGTTGCTGAAATAGAAAACCACTTTTTGTTTTGTTTTTTTTCCTATTGCTTACCTACAGGGCGAGACTTTGCTGGTTGAATTAGATCTATTTAAACAAAAGTAAGTTCAGACATCTGCCTTCGCACAGTGTCAGCTGCGAGAAATGAGCTAACATCCAGATGCAGTGGCATGTCAGGATTAGCCCAGGCTGGGGCAGGAATGCTTCCATGTATGGAAAAATATTGGAGCAGTGAAACCATAAGCTTGGAGCAGAGCAAAGTGAGAGGCCCTGTCAATGGAGTTGCAGGCTCAGGTTTAGAGGATTTAGCAGCTCAGATCCGCCGTGAGATCCTCAGCATGCATTACAATAAATTTCACACTTTTTCCAAAAGGGACTCCCACAGCAACGCTGCGAGCGGTGAGGGCGAGATCCTACACCCGTCTGTTTGCTCTGGAAGCGGGGCTGGGACCGTTGGGTACCATTAACGCCCCCCACGCTGGGCACGGGCTGGAGCGTTGATGGAGAGGTTCTGGCGAGTAGAGAGGCTGCTGCTGCTGCTCGCACACCCCTGCCCAACCGCCCACCTCTTGGCAGCCGCCTTCAGCACAGCAGGGTTTCTAAAAGCCAGCTCGGAGCTGGCACGCTGGAGGAAGCGGTGGCAGTTGAAAAGAAAACGGCGAGCTGAATCAGCGTGGCTGGGGAGCTGGGATGTGCTTCTTGCCAGCGCCACGGCAAGGGTAGCGACTGCGGAGGCACGGGGCGAGAGCCGGGGCAGTGTTCCCTTCAACCGGGCCGGCACAAATCAACTGGGCTCATTTGTCAGCATCCTGAGTTAGCTCTAATGAAGTAATGGCTATGACTTCACCTCTCCAGTGGGAATCTCCTGGGATCGAGGGAGAACTAGAATTCCTGTCTCCGGCTCGCTTGTGCAGTTGCAATTCATTTCAGTTGCCTTCCACTCTCTTCTGCAAACATTACCTAATTCTCACCCAGATTCTTAAATCCTTGCATTGAAACATAAAACAACACTCCCTTCTCGGCTGTCAAAGCCCAGCCTCCCAGAGATCCTTCCTGGTGGGATCCAGCCCCCTGTGCTGGCTGTCATCCTCTCCCTGGGGGCCATCCACACTGAACCCCTCTCGCATCCGATGATGCCACCAGCTATTTTTTATTTCTCACACATGACATAAAAAACTTGGCAAATTCATTTTAAAATAGGGACCTTGGCACCTTTTAAATTATTAAAATAATTTAAGGTCAGACTGGATTTAGGCACAGTTGCAAAGATAGGCAAAATGTTGCCAGAGGACCCCGGAGTTTCTCTCCTTGGCCGGGCATGAACAGCTTCAACTGCTTCAGATCCTCACAGGTGCAAAATACCCACAGTAATGTCTCACACTACCCTGGTGTGATAGCGCTGAGTCTGCCTGAAGAGGCCGTCAAGCCTCATCCCCCAGCAGGACTGGGCAGCCCTGCTGCTTTCCCCATCACAAGCCTTTGGCTTCCAAGTTTGCTTCCCAGAAGATGTTCTCCCCTCCTCATGCACCATTCCTGGGCTCGCTGTTCTGATGGCACTGATCATTCAAAGCGCATCCTTTACGGAGCGGATTCTCCCCATCATTCAGGCTCTCTGCTCGGCTGGGAGCCAGCATCCCACCCCCTCATCTCCCCCCTGCCTCCTGGGGGGCTCCCCTCGCTTTGTTTTGAGGCCAGAGGGGCTCGCTGGGCTCCAGGCAGGGGGTTGATCAGATTGCAAAAGCTCCCTGACGCAACCAAAGCAGTCAGTCACTCGCACTAAATAAAGACCGCAAATTCTTTACATATTAATTGTTGGTTGCAATTTTTCATGGTGTCGAAAGACGGACGTGAGAGTATGCAGAAACCACTCCGGCATCTTTTCAGTTCCACCCTGCCATTAATTGTGTGTGAACTCTAAGCCAAATCAGTAAGACGGCACATTTTCTTTGGAAAACTGAGATGATGAAAACGCGATCGGCTATCATACGAGACGCTCACGTTGTAATCTGAAATATTTGTATAATTCACTTTCCCACGAGAGAATTTAACACGCTCCCAGTTCCTCTGCTGGTCATGCCTTTACCTTGTGACCCACAGACTTAACTCTAATTGTGTTTTTCACCTACAGAGCACCAAAGAGAAGTGAGGGTCCCAGCCAGCACAGAGGAAGCTGCCCTGCAGAGGTTCATCAAGGCAGCACCAGGGGAAAGCCCTCTCCCCATCTCAACTACCCCCAGCCAGGGCTCCTACCCCAGGGAACAGAGGGGAATTAATGTGGACATAGCCCAAGTCATAATGAATCCAAACACTCTCCCCACACTGGCATTACTCCCTCCTTCCTAATTGTTATTATCTGGAGATGGCAGGAGCACAAAGTGATCTGTCTAGAAAAACCTTTCAAATCTATCGTGCCTTACGCTGTGATGTGCTGTGGAACCAGTTTAGAGAATACACACAGCTATAAAGTCGTGATTATTCAGTCTTCAACCCAGGCTGAAAGCTCCGGAGTCAGCTTGTTACTTGCTGAAAGCGGGGGGCCCGAAATTATCCATGAACAGTTCAAAGCTGCGGTTAATTCAACATCTCTACTTTCAAAAGCATAAAAATCACAGATTCCTGGAGTGTGTAAGCTTTTTAAAAATGACAAACTACTAACTGTCAAATCAAAGCAGCGAAGAGAAATCCACGTGGCTGATAAGACAAATAGTTGCATTTTAAGGAGTAATTAAGTATCACTTTGGAATATTTTGCTTGGAAGTTGTTTCCCTGATAAAAAATGGGGAGGGGAAGGAGGAGGAGGAGGAAGCAATCTGCACGCAGGAACGAGCTTCTCACCAAGCAAAGGCTCAGGCAAATGTTGCTCCAAGTTGTTTTCTTGAATTCAGCCTGCTGTATCACAGCCTCCCGTACACTTTCAGTTTCCTTATATCCCTACATTTCACATCAAAACTCCAGCCACGAGGAGCATATGAGGGCTACGCTGAATGCGGCTTGCTGGGGAATAGAGTACATGGCGCTGGGGCAAGAATCCCCCTGGTCTGATCACCAAGAAGAGCAATATCTTCTGACTCGACTTAGATTAAAACCATACCCCAAATTCCAGGCTGGGAGCGTCGCTGGAAAAAACAGGAATGCAAAACAGAGAGCTCTGCCCAGATGCAATTCAGGAGAAGTGAAACCCTACCCCATCCCCATGAGCTAACCCTACTGTACACCCCTTTGAAACGTTAAAGGTATGTCCACCAGAAAGAATCAAAAAACTTCAAAACCCCCTGGACTCTCTCAAAACCCATAGCTGCCACCAATGAACTCCCACGAGTTTCACGCAAGCTTTCTCAGTACTCAGAAATACTTATAGGCAACAAAGGTATTGGTGTATAGGTATAATATAGGGGGGTGGTGGACGAGATGATCTCCAGAGGTCCGTTCCAACCCCGTATCATTCCATGATGGCACAAAAGGGTCATTTCGTGTATTAAACAAGACAACAGCTTACTGCATTTCAAACCAAAACATTATCAAACCACGTGAAGAAGCCACCATCTGAAGGCAAGGCAAAAATCAATGTCAGTTTTTGGGACAGGACTTGCAGAGCCCAAGTGCAAGACCCAGCCGTGTGTGATCAGCCAACGCTCCCACTGCTTCTCCCCACTGTGGAGCCTGGAGGATTTGATGACAGAAAGATGTCCAAGGACTTTCAGAGCTGGCCCTCACGCACAGGCAATTACTGACCGAAGGACGCAGTAAACAGCACAGCAGATGACACGTGAGCAAGACATCTAAAATACTAATTCTCTCTCCCGGGAAGGCACTGAGGAAGGCCACAGTTTGGATATATGGGGAAATCCAACCTCTGAGGACGTCAGGGATGTTTGCACAACTAGTGCAGGACCTGGATTTTATACGCAGCCCCCAGACTTGCTGTGCGCTGATAGCAAATGCTTAAAGGGATTTCAGTGAAGGATTAGCATTTTGGCATGAGAGACAACTGCTAATTGTATGGAGGGTCACTGCAAAGCTGTATAAAATACACTCAGAAGTTCTTTGGAAAAGCGACATCAACAACAACAAGAATTAGAGAATGTTTTGGCTTCGATGCCGTCCACACGATGTGGAAATACCAAATAGCTTATTCCTCAGTCATAATAGAAGTTCACTGTTGTATTTCTCCAAAATCGCACAGAAAAACACTCCATTATTCTGTACCTTCTTTTGCAAAGCTGTTACATGTTCAGCTCCTAAAAGGACGCATTTTTGGAGAACTCTGTACTGATTACTTTAAAAAGTAAAGTTGCTTTGCTTAATTCTGCAACCTGAGAATAACAAATGAAAATGTCAACCATGCATTTTTAAATAACATTTTCATTTCAACATCTGGATTAAGATGCCACAATGAAAAACAGCACACAGGCTTCTCTCTGCTCCTTTCATAGATCTCCCATTCTTATGTTTCAGAACCAGCGAGTTTCAAAGCAAACAAAGAATCAGTTGGTGCTGCTAATGCCTTGCTTCTTACTCAATAGCCTTATGTCATGAAAAGACCATATTTTTCAAATCTACATCCCTGTGAGCCAAAGATTTCATATACATTCCCACCCCAGAAATACAAAGTCAGGAATACAGCTGAAAGCGATTACCTAGATATTTTTATATGAGGAAACTCAAAAGCTGCTTCAAATGATTTACAAAATTCTCTGTTAGACAAATCCCACATCTGTGCTGACCACTTGCCTCCCAGATCTTAGCAGATGGCGATTTCAAAAAGGAAAGTTATGAGTCCCTGAAAACTGGGGTGTACTTTAAGCTGTAATCAAGGGTTTGGGGTTGGATTGTTCACATACACAAATTGTGTGCAGTCTAATTTAATAACATCCCTACCTCCTCCCCACCATTTCCTGCACAAACTCTACCTACAGAAGTAGTACTTGGTGTCTTATTAGGAAAGTCTCTTTAAGCAGATCTTTTTAAGCAAAGGGAAAAAAAAAGCCCTTTTATTGGGAAAGCAGAGAGGGAAGAAAAATCATAATAAGAAAAAGTGCAGATATTTGTTGCAAAAGACTTCACAAAGAGACATCTGCAAACAAGCAAGAGGTTGGTCACATCAACCTTAAGAGCACTGTTTTATTTGTGGTGCTGAGGAAGACATATGTACACCCAGCACAGAGGGGTGCTCTATTCGTGTCCAACTCGGATTGCCTACCAGAGTAGTCAAGCCACTAAAACAATAAAATCCAAAGCTACCAACTTGCTTCTTTCCCCCTCCTTAGGGCGAGACAGAACCGCCGTCGTCTTCACACATTGAGAAAGAGATCACATGCCTCTGCCACACAATTCAGCAAAAGACACATTTCATGTGAACTTGGGGAAAAAAATACACAGAGCTGGGTACACAAATCCAGCTTTTAAGATAAAGCAAAACCACTCTGTCCCAACTGAAAAGTATTTACCAGCATTAACAAAGAGTGATCCTCAAACTGTTTTCAGATAGTTGACTGAACAATCATGGAAACATAATCAATGTGTTTTGCATTTATTTAAAACCAGAGTAGAAGTATTTCAGCTCCAGTGGAAACGGATTTGCCTTCCCAAGAAGAATCTGGGCAAGGCTCAAGCAGATGCGTAAATACAGTGGAAAGCAAACACAAAACAAGAAGCAAAGCAAAGAGCCACCGCGGGGCTGTGTGGATGCGCAGAGTAAGAGTAATTAGAAAAGCCCAGATTAAGAAGAATGAGGAAGACAATTGGGCCAAGAAAGTAACAAGTAAAAACAAAAGCAAGGGCAAATAAACAACAGCAAAAGATAAACTACTTCCCTCCCAGCTCAGACCCACAAATAGCCTTTTATCCTCTAGCACCATGTCCCTCCCTTCTCCCACTCCTACATGGACCCATATGAAAGGACCTACTCAACAGAGAATGTGCCCAACTTTTATTATCTTTTTTAAGCAGAAATGACCAATATGTCCCACAGTAACACAGCACAGCATACTCCTGCCCTCCTCCAAATGCCTGCATGCCATAAGTCTTTGAAGAACACCCAAATTCATTCCAAGTGTAATCTGCAGCAGAGATGGTCTAGAGCTCACCAGGAGAAGTCTGGGGTCCTCCCGACAGCAGGCGCCGGCAGATATCAGGGCACGTAGACAGATGGGAGCTGTTTACATTACCGAGGTTCTCAGTAGCAATCAGGAATTAAAGCTGTTATTAAATCAAACCCTCCAGAACTTGAACAGCTGTTCAGGCAAACAGATAACAACAGGGTGACGTTAAACCAAAACCCCAAACGAAACAAAAGACACGGAGCAACATCTCTCCCCCATGTTCGGCTCAGCAACGCCGGACATTATTGGAAGACAAATCAATTTATCAACAGCTGCGTAGAGCTACCCGAATCCAGGGCTGAACAGCTTAATTGAGGGATGTGTATCACGAGTTAAAGGCCTCCAATCTCATTTGGCACGTTACGGTTTTGCTCTTGAAAGAAACCCCAGTAATACGGCTGGCTGTGGCTCAGACAGAGGCATTATGCCATCCTCCTCATTAATCAATGGCTTTCCCCACGTCCAGATGTTTGCTGACTTGTACTGCTTGCTTTCATTACTGGTTTGGAGACAGAAATTGCTATATGCTAAAGTTACCCAAATTCAACCGGTTGTTGCAAGACACACAGGCTGTTTTGCCCTTGATAACTGCACCCCGGCATTATTGAGTTACTGAGGCATTCACTGAAGAGTGGATGTTTTCTTTGACAACTCATACTACTTTCACCAATAACCATGGGAGTAAGATGCTGTTTTAGTTTTTGGGCTGTGGGAATTTATTCTGTAAGCCCGGAAAGGAGCCTGTTTTTTAAGACCTATCAATATTCAGCATTTGGAAGAGGGAGAAATGTAAAGAAAATGCAGAGTACGCCAAAGAAATACAAGGCACACACTGATAAACATTTCAGCAGGAAACCAGGACCATGATAGCCATACAATTCAATAATTCCGAGCAACAATAATGATGCTACAGCCAACGTGGGATAGGAAGTCACCTCTCCCCGAAGCTTTCATGACCTCAGTACATAAATTAACCAACTCTCCGCGGGAAGCGTTGGCTGGAAGGGACTTCTGGAGGTCTTTGAGCCTGCAGTCACCAACACGAGACTTCACCCAGCCAAACCCTGCAACCTCCAAGGAGGGAGGCTCTACAGCCTCTCTGGGGACTCAGAGCTTGGGGACCGAGCCCAGCTCCCAGCCCGATGTTCCCACCTCTCTCTGTTATCTCTATTCTGCATTTATAAGATCCCATAAATCTATATAATTCTCTGGGGCTTGTCACACATCTAGTTTAGGAGTAGCCTTTAGTGCAAAGGAACCATAACTCAAAAGGACTGCGTACATTTTTCTAATGCTTTTGTTTTTAAACAAACTAAGCCCGTGAGGTACCAAACATATGCTAGACATCCCCAGCTCCTGCTGGCATGTTTTTGAAAAATACAAAGTTTGTGCTTTTCTGGAGAGTCAGGTCATTAACATGACTATTTAAAAATCAGCCTATTATACATGGAAACTTCTAACTAACTGCCTGAACTACAGGTTATAAATCTCCTGTTTAGAAATCTGATATCCTGACATAATTGCCCTTTATAACTTACAAATAGGTTCTCTGTTATCCATAGATTAAGCTTGGTCCAAAGCCACATCACATCTGCTTAGTTTTGAAAATATACAGCATGAGCTTCATTTACTTTACACTCTGCACAAAAATAATCCTGAATTTAACTCAAAGCTTCTCGGAATAAGAATTTAAGACTCCATAATCTTTTTATTTCATGTTTTCTAGCAATCTAATAGATGGAAGTATTGGCTGGCATATAAAATTAATGCCACCTTCCACTTCTACAATTTTCCAACCATTTAACTACGCTGCAGTGGAATTTTTAAAGCAAATATGGCAAGCAAAAAGCCCCACCACCTAAATAATCTAAAGTGTACTGTAGGGAAATGGCCAGCTACTAATTGGAACCACAATCTTTTCATGTCCCTGTAGGAGGAGGGTTTGGTTTTAAGGACACCAAAATTAAACTGTCATTTCTCTGAAGGATGGAGCTTGTGTTATAACCTCCCATGTTAATGAAACTGATCTCATACCCTGCAAGCTCCCAGTTAGACTCCTGAAACTCCCAGTCCCTGGACTTCAAAGGAGAAAACTGGGAGCCTTCAGCTGCACCATCCAGGTATATGGCATTAAACACACTGGCTTTCGCAGAACCAGGGGCTTGGCGACACAAACCTGGAGCAAACCAGCCAAAAAACTGTGCCTGGGTTTCAAAATAGCTACACATCTTCTCAGCAGAGGGGACACCACACGGTGCAGCCAGATGGACAGTCAACATCTCCTTAAACGACTCCTTTACCTAACGAATGGCACAAAGCGCTGACAGAGGAGGGTACGGAGACCTGTTCAGGAAGAAGTGGTCCCTCTCATCCCAATGTGGCCAACGCAGAGCCTGGACACGGGGGATGCCTGAGGGGGCTCACAGGTACCGGCGTTACCCCAATCCCCGGTGAAGCGGAGAACGCGCCTCGCTAAGAGCCAAGCCGGCAGCCACGATCACTCACCAGAAAGATGTTTAGAAATGGCACAGCGGGGCACCATCTTTTTAATTCTTACTCAGTAGCTTCCAAAGATTAGATTTGTAAAGACTTTTTTTTTCCCCCTCCCCTTCTTTTAAAAAAATAACTACCAATGTCACAAGCTTGTTGGGATCTGGAAGCCCAGCCTTCGCCTTCCTGTCCCTCACAGCCTTCTCCGTCTGCATCTCACAGAGCGCTTTTTGTCTGATATCTGTCTTTCCAATTAACCTCTTCGAATGAGGGGCTGTAACTTGTGGAGTAGCGACCACACCAGCCGCTAAATGAAGAGGGATAACGAACACCATCGCACCAACTCGCCTGGCAGCTCTCATGCCAGGCTCCAAACTCGCTCCTCAACCACTAAATGCCCTTCCCCACGGCCAGTAGAGGCCACGGCCCCTTTCATGTGCCCAAACCCACGCAGGAACCCCACGGGGGCCCTGCCCACGGCTCGCCCCAAGGCCTGCTGCCTGCAGCCACATCGGAGCCGGGGGTCCCGGCTCTGGGTTCGGAGGGTCGGCTACAGACACGCCTCGCCGGCTGGCCCCGCTCCTCTGAGGGACCCGCCACCGCCCGGGCCGGGCTCCCCCCACCCGTGGAAGGGGGCCGGAGCCCGTGGGCTCTCCCCAGCCGGAGGAGCCGGGCGAGGCGGCGTCGCCCCGCGGGACGGCAGCCGACCCCCCCTCTTCTCCTTCCTCCCGTTTCCCCCCGGGAACTTTCTGGAAGGCGCCCACCCCGCACCCCGAGGGA
>VXBJ01006172.1:384912-422375 GCA_013400055.1 Nycticryphes semicollaris
CCCACGCATGGGGTGGGATAGCCCGTCGTAAGTAAAGCCTCCTCCGGGCCTCAGTTTTGCCCCGCCGGGCCCGGCTGACCCCGGGAAAAGAGAAGGAGGGACAGGCACTGGCCTTGCCCCACCGGCTGCTGGGGTCCGGCTCGACCCGCTCGCCCCGAGTTGTCCGACCTCCAAACCGCACCGCACCCCACCCCTCTCCCCAACTCCCTACGCGATACCCGCACCCGGCTGGGACACCCGTGGGACACCCGTCCTTTAAATCCCTGCCCAGAGAAGCGCGGCTTCCAACTGACCCCCTGCGTCGGGGCACAGCTGGGTTTCACAAAGCCTGCAGAACAAGAGCCCTTCTTGTCTTTTGTTTTCAAAATCTAACGTAAATAGGTGTTTACCCTTATCAATGGCGAGCGGAACAACCTGAAAGCCGATCCAGAAGTGTAAACACAAGTAAATTCGGCTGCATTGAATTACACTGTCTGGCTGGCTGGAATACAGAAAGGAAATAAAGCATAAACAGTGACATGTAAACCAGGCTTTAAAGTGCGCTTTGCTCTTTGTAATCACAGTCTGTAATCTGCAAACCCGCAGAATTCACTGCAGCAGGGATCCTCAGCCGCTCCGGACTGCCATCCGTCCGGATGTCCGTGCCACAGAACATGACCCCGCTTGCCCCCACCAGAAAACGCACACCCTCTGTTCTCACACACCGGGTGAAGCAAAAGAAATGTGTAAGGGAGTGCGAGGCTGAGACCACAGGACGGATTTTTTGGGGTTTTTTAATTTTTTTTTGGGGGGGGAGGCCTGAAATTTGAGGGTTTGGGGTTTGGAACATCCGCATGTGACCCCAGAGACACCCAGCTGCACCAGCGCCGTGACAACACATGGGCAGCAGCAAAGTGTGTGCCCAGGCACCTCCACTTTACTTTCTGAAAGAGCCCCAAACTAACCCTCTTAAACCTTGCTAACTACTGTAAAAGACACCTTTATTTTTACAACACTTCCTTATTTAGCTTCCCATTTGGAGTCTTATTGTTGATGCTTTCAATTGTATTTAAAATCGTTGTATAGCATCCAGAGCCATTAGGGGATGCTTTATAAATACAATTAATTATCATTATTATTACTACAGTTTTACAATCTCTCTTTTCTTTTGCCAAGACCTGCTCCCTAGAGGTGGTTCAAAGCAAGAGGAGTTTTGTCTTGTTTTTATTTGTCCTGCCTTATCTGCCTTAATTAAGTATTTGGGCTCTTCAGGGCAGGGAAGCTGTTTTTTAAGTCTGTGGCCCTGAACTCGACCAACCCATGTGGTGATATAAATATTCCGTTGTAAAAATAATATTTATGGCTGCAGTTAACTGGTGTGGCCCCACTTTTTTCTGAACAAAGCAGAAGCAAGACGCTCTGTAATACAGAACAAACAAGGAGCATTTCTCTCTCTTCAAGAACAATAACATAAAATGAGGAAACGGCTGTTCTTTACCGGACAACACCGCAACCTGAGGTGTGACTGAACTGAGGTCAAACCGTGTGAAGGCTCATAGGGCTCCCGCTGTGTGGGGGTGACTGCCCGAGTGCAGGCTCTGCAGCGGAATCATGGATTCGGGATGCCCGTTTGAGCACCAACCTGAACGAGTGGAATTGAAGAGCCAGGATGACATCGCGGGGCTTTTAATAAGCAGCTTGTTGTCTGTACAGAGTTAGCGCCAATCTGCATTTCCCTAACCCCTCTTCCGTTTGGGTTTTTTTTTTTTCCCCTAAGTGCTGTTTTTCACACTTTGGCTAGTAGATACTTCATTTTTTTTCAGTATTTAGCGACACTCCCGCGGGGCTCCAGCGCCACCTCCCGGGGACCGGAGCTGCCAGCGGGAGGTGGGAGGCAGCGGCACCCCCGGCCCTCACCCGGGCCTGCGGCGAGGAACCAGCGGAGAAAACTCCTGTACCGACAGTAAAAGGGCACAGCCTGGTTACCGGCTGTCTTTGGGCTTTCCAGGGCACAAAGGGAGCCCCCGTTAGTCGCCAACAGATGAAGGGCTGTGGGGACGGGCAGGCAGCAGCACACAGCAGTGGATGGATGTGCAGCGATGGAGCAGCACCAAGGCTGTGAGATGCTAAATTTCTAAATTTCTCGTTGCCTTATGGACACATTCCATCCACTCTAAATACCAGGTCTGAGCTTCTTTCTAACCCTTCTTACAGAGGCATGTCTGTACTAGCAAGCTGGGACAAATAATGCTGTGAAAAGTCCTGTTTATGTGACTGTCCATGCCAAAAAACCAGCAGTTATGGGCAATAAGGAAACCCAGGATGATTGGAGACCACTGAGAGCTGCCCACTCCCAAATTCAACCTTTCTGGTGGACATATTACTGCAGGTCCTATAACCACTTCAGTGCAGCAACTGCGCTACCAGCCAGCAGCACTTAAAACATCATTAGACATTATGTTTTTTGACATTATTAAACATTAATCATACCCCAGAGATGCAGGGAGCAATGGAACACCGATCCTCCCAGGTCCGAGGAAGCCACATCAATCAGCAGGGTGGACTTGAGAACGCTTAGGTGGGGTTAAACAGAAAAAACATCCCTGTGTACTCAGTAGAGAGGCTTCCCTGCACTAAGGGTCACTATAATCTAAGATCATCAGCATGTTTTGCTAATGCACTTACTGTTTCCAAAATACAGTAACTTCCTTCACAGTCAGACCATCACGCAAGGGGAGCTATCTGAGGATGGCTATTCTGGTTCATTCTCCCCATTGCCAAGCCCTAAATCCATGTGCTGTAGCCACTGTCAGCTCTGATCATCCAAGCCTATGCTGTAGCACTTAACTAAAAACTAATATCGTTACAAAAGGCTTTTTATTTTTCAATTTAGCTGTATTCTGAACTCCATGTTACAGAGAGGGGAGTGAATTTTCCACAGTATCTGGCCGTCAGCCAGCAGCAAGGACTCGTAAAAGAAAAGGACACCCTCCAAACAGTCGAGTGTTTGACATAAATCCATTGTGTTCTGACATTTTTCTTATTTGGTAGCTCTTAATCGCAATGGTTCCAGACACGGTACATTTGTGGGGTTTATTTTAGTAACGGGATGTTGGCTGCGTTTCAGAATATGGACACACATAACTAGAGAAAGCCCTGGGTAGTCATCCTGCTGGAAATCTGCAGGAAAAATAAAGGAAAAAAGCCCTAATTCTGCTCTACAGATGATGCAAGCAACAGTGATCCTTCTCCCCTCCACTGCTTTCTTCTGGATTCACATCAGCATCACTGAGGACTGCACAGGGCAGGCCATCTGTCTGCTCCAGATGGTTTGTAGCTGGTCACACATTAACTCCTTTAAACAGGTCTGCGTTAAGGTATGAGCCTTCCAAAACACTGCTCCAAATTCACTGGAGGTCTGAAACGACTGAGTTCAACGATGTTACGCTCCAAAGGAATTTGACCCTTCAAATTCTTCTAACCGGTGTTGCAATACTGTTAATATCTGGATTGCTGAGGGCAGCTTGGTGTGAGTCTTAGTGATACCTTTGACCCTCCCCATCTGCTGGGGGGGGTCCAGCAGATGAGCTCTGACAAATCTTGCCAGGCAGCTGGCAAGTGTGTCGTGCTAGTGACCAGGAGAGACCTCCGGGCACCCCCACTCATCAGACTAAGTGCTGGGGTGCCCGTGCTGTTTCCCAGCAAGACTGGAACACACACATGATCACAGAAACAGAAAACAGCTCTTCTGAAAGCAAATACGGTTGATTTCAAACAGCAACAGCAAAACACAAGAAGAGGGTTTCAATCACAGACCATCTATGCGTGTTTGTCGCTCTATGGGCTAGTCCAGTACCTGTCTTCTGGGGCTGGGAGGTAACATTTCTCCCCTAAACCTTTCTAAAGTTCCCCCTGTTCTTTTCAAAGCCCTTCTCCTCAGGTTTCTGCCTGATTCTCTGCCACCTCTTTGCCAGCCCAGGGTATTGATCTCAGCAGGGTCACAAGTAAACTTCAAAGGGACTCACACTTGTGCTGCTTGTTGAGGATCCCGAATGGCACCATCCAAGCCTTGTCATTTCCCCTCCTGCCTCCACAGGAGATAACTGCACCACGGGAACCCCGCTGGTGACAGCAGTCTCACCACCACCCAGGACATGCACTGTTCACTGCTGACTACTTCTATTTCTTCCTAGCTGTCTCTAAAGTCCCATCCCGCGGTCAGCACAGGCATCCAACCGCCTGCTGCTTTACAGGCCAAAGAGGAGGGAAAGATCAGGGAGAGAAGCACCAGCCCCAGCTCACCAAGCCCTGCACAAAGTCATGCCATCTGGAGCAAATGCCAGTGACATTTGTTGTCTTTTACGTATCATAAAACTGGAGTGGCACCTTCTCCTTCATTTCTTCAGCCCATTTTCCATCCTTAGAAGACGTGGTGGAGGTTTGCACACCGGCTACCTTAACAGTAGCATGAAAATCCCCATTTAGCTTCTTTTCAGTGGTACTGAGCAGTCCTATCTGCAGCTGAGCACACTGGATGGTGAGAGAGCTAAGCATCCAGGGCAAGAAAGGCCCCAACTCTGAAAGATTCATGTAAGAGTTTGATTTGAAGTGTCTGTGACTGAAAACATTGGCCCAGGACATTTCCATTCTGCAGCTTGTTCCTCTCCTGACCCCCACTGAAGAGGAGCAGAATTTACCTGAGCCCAGCCCATGCCCACTGTGAAGGACATCAGGGTGGACCAAGCCACCCAGGGTGGTTGATGGTGGTGTGAACACCAAAGAAGGAAGAAAAACTATTCCGAAGTTAAAATATGCCCCCAAGCTTGCCATTGTTCTTTCCTCATTTGTGAAAAGATTTTGGTGATTTGTGAATAAAATCCTTTGGCTACACTGAAACACATGTTTCTTGAAGAAACAACTTAGGTGAATTTTGCAAATTGCTCTTTCCCCTTGACTACTTGAGGAACTCAAGACCAGACTGCAGCAGCAGCAGGCACTCTTCTGTCCTGAAATACCCTGATTTCATCATGGCACATAAAATCAGAGTGGCTGTGACTCACCACTGCTACTACACAATTTTTCATGATGTCATATTATACCCAAAGGGGCAAGGGGGTAAGTGAAACATTAACGAGACTTTACATTTCTGAGTGGTGACACCACAGCTATAAGGCACCGAAGTGGCATTCAAACAGCTGTAAAACCAAGCCCCACTTTCCACTGCAATTTTCCATGCATTAGAAATAGATTTGGTTACAGCTACTCAGTTACAAGCACCTGCACTTAGGTAGAATTTCACCACCTTAACAACCCAAGCTGCCACCCAAACCAAAGCTCCTTCTTGCCATGTGCCAGGCAAACACGGCCATGGCCAACCCAGTCAAACTTGGGGTCCAGCAGCACCCCTTTCAAACATTCTCACCCTGGAAGATGGGGTCCAGACTGTGGGGTGGGAATGGCTGGTTTGGGGGGTGATCCCCAGGTCACCCTGTTCATAAGGTGCTGGAGGAGAGGGGGAGGCTGCCCCAAACTGTTATCACAGACTGATGGCAGAAGGGACATCCCCTTGGTCCTGGAGGACATGCTGAGATGTCCCTGCCTTTGACAGGTCCCCATGTTAGGGGACCCAGCCCGCAGCCAGAACATGGAGGGGGTCTCAAGCCACCAATGCACAAGGAGGTCCCCAGTTCACAGCCACCGCCTGGGAGTTTCTGGACCGCTGGTGACCCTGGTTAATGTGTGCAGGATCCCCCCTGCCAACCTGCAGCAGGACTCTCTGTTGGTTAACAAACAGGGGGGTCCCCTGCTCCTCACACAGCAGGGATCCAAGTCCCTCAGCAGCACTTGTAGGGGTGTCCCTAACCCCCTAAAAAACCATGACGGGCTCTGGCCAACACGTGGGGGGAGGATCTCCACCTCCTACCGACCCACGGAGGGGTCCACAGCCCACGGATGCTGGGGTGGGCGGAGGGTCCCCAGTCCTAAGCTGGTGCACGGAAAGGACCCTGCCCTCCGGTGCAGTACCGGTCCGCACCGCCCACAGCCGGCAGCCCCGCGGCCCCGGGGGCGGGGAAGCGGCCCCGTCCGTCCCCATAAGGCGTGCGGGAGGCGGCTGCGGCCGTAGCGGCGGCGCGGCCCATGGCGGCGGCAGCAGCGAACGGAGCGGTAGCGCGGTGCCTGCGAGGCGCCCGCCGCCTCCTGCCTGCGGGGACACGGCGGGAGTGCTACGAGCTGGCTCGGCTGGCGGGGCCCGTGGTGAGAACTGGGGACGGGGACACAAGGGACGGGCCGGTTGAGGGGTGGGGGGACGGCCGCGGCGCCGAGATGAGGGACCGGGGATCGCCGCGGGACTCGGACGACCGGAGCCTGGCAGAGTGTCGCCGTCACTCCGGGCTGTGGAGGAGCCCTCGGGTCCCGGTTGGAACTGGGAGCGGCTCCGCGGCGGGCCGAGCCCTGCCTGGCCCTGCCGCCGTGTCCTCCCGGGGCTTCCCGTGCCCTCCATGTCCGCTGAAGTCACAGCTAGGATTAAACGGCCACCATTCCTTCCTTAATTGTCACCCACGTGCTTATTCTCTGCCACCGGAATTGCTGTTGCTGTCCAGCCCCGTCCGCATCCCCTGCTCCATCAGAGCATGGCAGAAGGGCGTGAAACGAAGAGCTGGGGATGGGGACACACACACACACACACACACACACACACACGACACAAGCTGTTAAATTGCTCTGGGAGACCAGTTTGCAGCTCCAGCATTGCCCCTTCATCGCAGCCCTGGTCTAGTTCCATTGCGCTTGAAGTTCTGCGCTTTGAACCTTCTACCCCATCCAGTAAATAAGCAGCAACTTATTATGGAGCAGATTGCCCAGGGAAGCTGTGGATGCCCCATCCCTGGAGGTGTTGAGCAACCTGGTCTAGTGGGAGATGCTCTAATCCTTTAGTCATCTTTTTTGCCCTAAATAGATGGTCTTTATGGTCCCTTCCAAACCAAGCCATTCTATGACTCTGTAACTGATGAACTTCTCATAGATGCCCTCCCTGACATCAAAGCACTGACCTGAGCATCTGGCAGTGGAGGAAGTCTAGAAGGGTTTCGGTTTCTGTAGCTGAGTACATCAGCCCCCTCAGCCAGTCCACCTGTGGCACAACCCGCTCCTCTGTGTGCGCAGATAACCTCAAAACCAAACCTCCAGCTGTCATTAGTTAATTCTCATTTCATGTCAAACTCCGCACTGGAACAATCATGGAGGTACGGACCCTCCTGCCAGGATTACTCACAGCAGGTTGAACATGCCCGGGCCTGGCAGGAGGACTGCATCTGCAGGCAGTGGTGGGAGGTCTGCAGAGGAGAAGGTTTTGTTCTGTTCTTTCTCTGACCCCACGGGAGTTGGTTCTCCAGCACCGCTGGGCTCTTGGCTTGCTGACTGCAAGGTGGAAAGGAGCGTGAGCAGACCCTGGGCATGGTCCCCAGATGTGCCCACTTCTCAGTGGGTATAAATGTCTCTGACTCCTACTATCTGGTTCTAGCAGTGTCAAACTCCCTGACTCGGATGCCTGTACAGGGGCTGCTCTCTTGCCAAGGGAAAATGAGGTCTGGAGTGCAATCTCTGCTACAGCATCCTAATAAATTTTTGCTGTAGCCTCTGGCAAGGAACAAGCAGGCTGGACTTGGCATCTCTCCACGAGGAAAGGACACTGTGGTTTGGGAGGAGAGTTTTCCCTAGATGCCACAAAAAAAAAAAAAAGTATGGGAAAAGCATTGGGATTTTTTACTTTTTTTCCCCCTGTCTATGCAGCTTTCATCCTGGAAAAGAGGATTTCTAGTGAAGTCATTAATCCACACATAAACAAGGGCATCTCCCACATTGGCTGCATAACACCAAAATACCACAGGGCAGGTAGAGACCTGCTTTGTAAGACAAAGCCATGGAGAGCCCGTGTGAGTCCTAGAGCTGGCTCCTCTGCCCCCGCAGAGCTGGTGAGCAGGGATGGGTTCCCAGAGCCCTGGCCTTGAGGCGAAGTGCTGCGTTGACAGCAGGAAAGTAGACTGTTCATAGTCCAACTCCTGGGGGAAGGGTGGTGTTCCTCAAGTCCCAATTGGTCCTCATCTCACCTTCTCCTCCTCCTCCTCCTCCCCTAGTTTGTTGCCCAGCTGCTGGGGCTCCTGATCAGCGTGGTCAGCTCCATCTTCTGTGGTCACCTGGGGAAAGCTGAGCTCGATGCTGTGACGTTGGCTGTCTCCGTATGTATTACTGATTCTGCTGTGCTTTAAAACATACAAATTATGTGTCACTAAAAGAAGAAGAAAAAAAGCAAAACCTGTAGGAATGTGTATGTGAGGGCTCTGTGTGTAAACACAGCCTGATGCAATGCAAACATCCCATCCACCAAACCCTTCTTTCTTTTGCCCCAAACACAGGCAGAAGATGAGTACTGAGCAGTCAGTGGCTGTGCAAGTGCAAGGCCAGCACCTGGGCAGGGACCTGGAGCCTGTGACCAGCTCTCTGGACCCACCGAGCCTGGGGCTGTGCATGTGGCTAGGAGCAGCACTGTTTATGGTCCTTTAGATATTCACCCCTTGCTAGAGGATCCTTTTCCACACCAGACGAGAGAAGAGGCCATTTAGCTAACAAGAATGTGTTATTCTGAGAAATAGAGAAGGGCTGGAAACCTCCCAAAAACTCATAGCAGACTGAGCCTCCCCACCCAGCTGGAAGGGACACAGTGCTTTGGGCCAGGTCCCCTGTCATTCTCCCTTGCCACCCAAGTCACTTTGTCTCTTTTCCAGGTTATCAATGTGACAGGCATCTCCATCGGTTCTGGTTTAGCCTCAGCATGTGACACTCTGATGTCCCAGGTCAGTAGCAGCTCCCCCTTTCCTTGTGCCTGGCAGGGTTTGATTGGTGGTGTCTCACCTTCTGTGTGGTGTGATCTAGGCACAGAAAGCAGGAGGATAGCAGCTTCCAGCCAGCACGGGGGTTCAGATGCACTGGCTGGAGCCTGCTTCCTCCCTGCAGCTCTCCCAAGGGTCATGCCTGGGTAGCAAAGGGATGTGCAATCTCCCTGAGAGCCAGTTAAACCCAAACAGCCTGGCCACTAGCCACACTAGCCACTACAGGGAGTGGGAAATCTGTTGAAATCAGTCCATCACTGCCCTTTGGTTCCCTGCAACACTCACCTTGGTCCTCTCTCCTGATTCAGACGTATGGCAGCAAGAACCTGAAGCAGGTGGGCACCATCCTGCAGCGGGGGATCCTCATCCTGCTGCTGTGCTGCTTCCCATGCTGGGCACTCTTCATCAACACCGAGCAGATCCTCCTGCTCATCCGACAGGACCCTGAGGTCTCCAGGTCAGGGCTGAGATCGAGCCCTTCTGGATCAGGCATTTGGCTGTGGCTGGGTTGCCACGCAGTGTTGAAATCAAGGCTCTGTGGAGCTTGACTGCAACACTGCTTGGCTTGGCTCTTCCTTTGCTGTTTCATTAACTGGGGAAACAACTCTCTTTCCAGGTTAACTCAGATCTACGTGATGATCTTTATTCCAGCACTTCCTGTAAGTTGCTGCTAAAGCTGTTAGAACTCTGTATTTCTCAGTAACGTTAGGGGAAAAGATGGAGGGTCTTTGCTCTGCAGATCACCAGGCAGCAAGGTTTAGAGTTTTAAAACGTGCCCCTTGATCTTGGGCCTTAACAGATGCGTATTGGCCAGCAGCTGCTGGTCCAGCAAACATCCATCTTACTGTGCAAAGGCTTTTACTGCAGGCCACGTCTCTGCACAACATGTAACTGGTGGTGGACATTGGAACCAGGCATTCCAGGGCTCACTCTTAGCTCTGAGATAAAGGCTGCAGCTTGCTGTTCACATGCCTCATAGCTGCTGGGCTCTTGACTAGTTATGCCGTCTCTCCAGAGAGACCCTCTAAGGCACCTGGGGAATAAGTGTCTGTAGGTTAATACTTTCTTCCAGGGTTTCCAGGTTCTCTTGTGCTGATGAAGAAGCACAGGAGATTTCCCATCTGGAGATGTATCTCTCTTCCCAGTGAGAATGGGAGGTGCCTTTTGTTATTCTTGGGGTGCAGCCATTGCTGACAGATGCCACGCTTCACCCAGACCACAGGAGCAGGGTGTTGGGCAGTGTGCCTGGCTGAAGCACGCCGAGAAGGCAATGTGGGGAGCTGAGGGGAGGACCTGTCTGTGAGTGTTGAATGATGGTTGGCTGTTAAACCATAGTGCAGCAGTGCTGATGAAATAATCTTGGTTCTTGCAGGCGGCGTTTCTGTACCAGCTGCAGACAAGATATTTACTAAGTCAGGTATTGTATAACTAGCCAGGTTCTGGGCCATAAATTAAAGGTATTCCCAGGAACATGGATAAAGTTGGGGATCTAAGTTCACCCTGTCCTGGGGAGAGCTGGGCTGAGGAACATGTGAGGCACAGCCCTCAGCCAGACCTGCAAGGCAGGAAGAGCTCATGGGAACGACACTTTTTTCACTCCATTTCCCCATTGCTACCTCCCAGCTCTGGATTTTGGTGATTGCATGAGCTCTTAAGATCTGCATGCTGCCTTCTGCACATATAACACAATCCAGCTTTACCTGAAACAGGAGCTGCCTTCTCACCCTTCTCCTTGGGCACTGATGGAGGTTCCCCCTGTGTTCACTGGATGAGGGCTTGGGCAATGATGGGGAAGAAAACTCCAAAGTCTTTCCTTGGCTTCCAGGCGATCATTTTGCCTCAGGTGTTGACGGGGATTGCAGCCAACATCCTCAATGTGGCCATGAACGCCTTCTTCCTACATGCGCTGAAGCTGGGCATGGTGTAAGTGTGACCAGGGATGGTGACAGCCTCTCTGCGGTGCAGGGGTTGGTTTGGGGCTGTGGTGGTGTCTTGGGTGCCAAGTTGTGCCACCTTCTGACCCTAGCCAACCATCTTGGAAAGATAAGGCTGGACCATATCTTGCAGCATGGCTTGTATGGGAGCCATGAGGTCTCTCCTGCTGTTAACTGAGAAGGTGGTGGAGCAAGACATTGTAATCTGCCTGGTTTTCTCCCCAGGGGCTCTGCCTGGGCTAACACTGTTTCTCAGTACACCCAAGCCATTCTTCTCTTCCTTTATGTGTGGTGGAAGAAGATCCATGTGGAGACCTGGGGAGGTACTGTTCGTAGCTTAATCCTTCAAAATACCAGTCTCTGGCCCTGGAAATTTGGCCCTGTCACCAGCGTCCGTGGTATATGTCTAACAAAGGGATTACCATTCCCTCATGGCAAGTAGATGCTGTAAGCCATGACCCCAAGGCTCTTACTGTAGCCCCAAGTACATGCTTGCTGATCACCCTGGCTCAGGAATGCACTGTGGTACAGCAAGACTAGGCTTACGTCCTGTGAGCTGTGGCTTGTGATTGTTGTCCTCATTGTCCAGAAGAGCATACGGTTCCCCTTTGAGGGAGGAGAGGGAGAATACGCATTCATCCTGCTTCACCTTCTCTTTGCAGGTTGGACCTGGGACTGCCTTCTGGACTGGGGCTCCTTTATCCAGCTGGCAGTGCCTGGCATGCTCATGATGTGTATTGAGTGGTGGACCTTTGAGATTGGGAGCTTCTTGGCAGGTGAGTCCAAATCTTCTTTTTCCTCTGGTTCAACAGGTCATCTTCCAGTCATACATGCTCTGGTGGCTGCTTCTTGAGCATTTCCCCAAAGAACCCACTGCCAGCAGCCTCCTTGCATGTAGGGCTGGTTCTGCAGGATGCTGCATCTGTTAAATGGGAACCATGTAGTCACTGTCCCTTTGTCAGCAAAGGAAAAGTTTTAATTCTGACCTAATGAAGGAAGCGATTAATCTTTTCCAGGACTGCTCAGTGTGGTGGAACTGGGTGCACAGTCTGTCATCTATGAGCTCTCCTCTGCAGCGTACATGGTAAGGGTTGGGCATATTAAAGCAAGTCTGGGAGGAGCGCCCAGACAATGACCTTACAGATCAAGGCTGGGGTGGGAAGCCAGGGTGAGAAGCAGGAGTTGGTACCTGGCAGATGATAACTCTCAGGCCTGCTCTGTAGCTGCAAATCCAGGGATGTGCTGCAGATGGAAAAATCCCTTTCCTGCACTACTGCCAGTTTGCCCCAAATTCTCTACTGGGGCAGAAAAAAATTGCTGCAGTTTCTATTGTCCCTCACCTCCTCCTTGTCTCCTGCTACTCAGGTGCCTCTGGGCTTCAGTGTGGCTGCAAGTGTCAGAGTGGGCAATGCCTTGGGATCGGGGGATGTGGTGCAAGCCAAGACCTCCTGCATTACTGCACTGCTGTGCACAGGTCAGCGCCAGTTTTGCAGAGAAAATAAAGGAGCAGGACTTGCTGTCCTTGAGGCAAGCAAGCGGACTATTCCTCTTTCTTTCAGGAGTTTTTGCTGTAGTGGTTGCAACATTATTGGGAACCCTAAAGGATGTGGTGGGATACATCTTCATCAATGACAAGTGGGTTAACAGCTTTGTTTTGAGTATTAACTTCTTGGAGGGTGTGATTTATATCCCAGGAGCTGCTCAGAAGCTGCTGCTGTAGATCATAAACCTCCATCTTGCAACCCTGTTCCCCAAAAGTTCCTCCCCACTGCCCAGTGTCACTGGGCAGCATGGATGCTGCTGACACTGGGACACCACTGTGATGGTACCCAGGCTGCACGCGTCCCCCCAAGTGTCCTGGGCTGGCTGAGGGAGCTATGTCAGAACCAGAGTCCCTTGGGACTAGGCCGTGCTGCTTTCCCTGACCAGTATGTACATCTTCCCAACAGGGAGATCGTTATCTTGGTGTCCAAAGTGATGATCATCTTTGCTCCATTCCACTTGTTTGATGCAGCAGCAGTGAGTATTCCAGCATGCGGAGCGATCCCTCTCTGTAGGTGTGGGATGCAATGGAGAGTGCAAAGCTGCCTCCAGTTGGCTCTTGAGCTCTTAAAATGATGCAGAGAAGCAAAGTTATAAACTGTAAAAGCAGCTGCTTGCATTACCTATGGCACCTCAATGGCCCTCTATGCTTGTAGTTGCCCGTTGACATTGCTACAGGACAACCCAGTTCCCCTCCTTCTCTGCCACCGCCCCCCTCCGCCCCCCCAACGCTTCAGCTTTTTACCAGCTCTCTGAGCAGCACAAATGAGCAGCTGGATATTCAGAGATGTCAGATACTCACAGTGTAGTGGCAGTGCTCATACAACTTGTCAGATAGTATTCCTTGATGAAGGGACACTCTCCCTCTGCCAGCCTCTCAGTGTCTGCAGATAACTGCGTTCTGCACCTCAGTTGGCAGCTGGAACCAGAGGAGCCCTGCACCTCCTGTTGTGTGGTGTGGCTTTGGTCCCCCTTGGCTTTGTAGGACAGTGCTGTGGGTTCCCCATGCACAGGGCAATGCCGCTCCCCAGAGTTCCTGTGGTGGTACCTTCCATAGCACGTGCTGTCCCATACATTGATCCCTCTGCCTGCTTTCCTTAGGCGACCTGTGGTGGCGTGCTGCGGGGCACGGGGAAGCAGAAGATGGGTGCTATTGCCAACGCCGTGGGCTATTATGCCATCGGTCTCCCCATTGGCATCTCACTGATGTTTGCAGCCAAGATGGGGGTGATAGGTACGTGCATCCTTCACTTGGCTTTGTGTGAGCTGCCAGCACTGCTTCTGCTGGGCCAGACCCTGTGCTTTGAGCAAAGACTCAGTCCTAGAACTTGTGCTCAGGTCTTCCTTTTATGAGTGTATTCACTCTGAAGCATTTTGCTGAGGCAGGCTCTGAGTAGCTTCCATCAAATGTGGGACTGAGATCTCCCAGTAAATCTGGATTTAGTCACAACATAGGGCTGTCTCTGGAGCAGTCTCTTCTTGAAGCCCCTCAGGGCAGCTCTCCCATCAAGACTGGGTTAGACATGGGGCGATAGTCTGACCCCAATGAAGTCCTTTGCAAAAGCAGGTTTTCCTCAAGCCTTACCTGAAGTAACTCTCCATCCTGCAGGCCTGTGGGTGGGGATGATCCTTTGCATATCTCTGCAAGCCCTTTCCTTCTTGGCTTTTGTCATGCGTATGGACTGGAAAAAAGCTGCAGAAGAGGTGAGACTTTTGTTCTAGTAACTCCTAAAAGATGTTAGGTGAGTTCTTGCCCCACTGGAAGGAGGCAAAAGTGAAACAGGATCCGTCCTTGAGGCATCAATTTGGTGGTGACCCTGCTTGCTTTGGGAGGGTGGAGGAAGGAGGCTCAGGTTTGCTTGGCTGGGCAGGACACCCTTGCTCTGAGATCAACTCTTCTGTGTGTTTTCAGGCTCAAGTCCGAGCTGGACGGAAAAAGCAACTGGAAGATGTGAACTCCAATGGCACAGCTGCTAACAAAACAACTGCTGTGGGTAGGTAACCAGGCCGCCCAACAACAGGGAGGGAGCCCAGATTCTCCACCTTCCTTTCCTTAGCACTCATATCAGCCATGTCTGCCCTGCAAGCCCAGATGCTGAGAAAGAGCAGAGTGGTTGGTCCTGGTCCCAGGGATCCCCTGACTTTGCAGCTCGGCTTCCCCACATCCCTCACCTCTCTCTTGCACAGATTACATCTCTGTTGACATGGATACTGTGGACACCGTGGTCCTGCCCGAGAACATGGTGGGAGGCGAGAGGCAACCAGACCACCAGCTCATCACTCAGGAGGAGCCTGCTGTTGTCCCTGCTCCTCCCGCTGTTGTATGGAGGGCCCTGATTATCCGCCGTGTGCTGGCTGCTGCCTCCGCTGTCGCTGTCCTGCTGGTTGGCATACTGGTCCGGCTCCTGACCGGCAATGGCTAGAACCAGTGACACTGGGGAGCTGTGCACAGAGCAGTAGGGCGTGTGGTCAAATCCTAGGAGGATGGGGTAGGGGGGAAGGACTTCCCCCTTAGTTCCTTGTAAAGAGTCACTTTGCTCAGTTTCCGATTAGCTCACAAAGTTTTTATCCCACATGCAGAGTTCTTAAAGGGGGTGAGGGTATGGCACCTGGGAAGAAAGTGCTTGAGAGCTGGTCTGTCCTGCACTGCACCAGGATGTCACCCGTGACAGTCGGGAGTGTATCCTGGGGCTGGCCCGGGGAAGGAGATGGGGACCTCATTCTGCTTCCTGCTCGCTGAGGGTATTTGTCTGTGGCGTTTGCAAATGACACGAGGCTCTTGCTACCCATATTGCTTTTTCTCATGCACCGATCTGTGCCATCACGTCAGCGTGGCAGAGCCCACTTGCTACCTCTGCGGCAGCATGGAGCAAGGGCCATCTTGTTAGAAGATGGCTGACTCCTCCGACTGCTGCCAGGGCATGGGGTGCAGGCCCTGCCCTCCCTGCTGTGTGGCTGGCACGGGGCCTAAAGCAACTCTTCTTTGCACTTTTTGTAAGGTGGGATTTTGATACAATAAAGTTTTCTGAGTAAATGTTGGGCTGTTAGTGTGGTGTGAGTATGACCCCAGTTGCTGGCAGGACTGAGCCGTGAGAGGGAAGACGTGGGCATGGTTCCTGCACCATGGTGGGATTGCCCAGGGCATAGCCTCTGCCTCCTGGCCCTGTGCTTTGGGGCTGGCTCTGGGTGCAAGGGCTGCCAGGGGCTTGTTTTAGCTGGCCTTGCAGAAGTACAAGCAGGGCTTGTGCACCTCCATTGTTCCCACACCATGACGGAGCTGTGTGGGAGAGAGTGGTATGGAGCACAACCCTACAGATCTGCCAAGGAACGGCCATATTGACCTTAATGCAAATGCCCCCAGCACTGTCTGCCCACCCCTGCCCTCAACACCGAGCCCCAGGCTCTTACCTGCAGCTCTGTGACAGCAGTGAGGCCACTGCCATGTGGCACACACTAGCCATTGGAGGTGAATACCATGTACGGTTGGTGCACGGTGCTTCCCTGCCACCCCACAACTCTCCTGACACATGGTACTGGCTGCCTGTGGGCTGGGAATGAGAAGTTGTGACACAAAGGAGCTTGAAACAGCCACCAATCCCCACCTCAGCAGCCTCTGCCCAGATGTGGGGAGGATGTGGCAGGCTCTGCCCTGCTCAGATTTGAGGTGGGACCCTGGGGAGACGAAGAAGCCTGCCTGGAAGTCTACCTTGCTCATCCCCATCCCATCAGTGCTCACCTCCTGCAGGTTTGTGCCATGGTAGCAGGTCCCTTGTTGCTTCCACTGCCCCATACTGGGGCCAAGGCAGGATGCTATATTTGGCCTGGCAGAGCGGTGCCGGTGAAACCTGACGCTGCGGCGCTGTGCGAGGCCGACAGCTGGAGCCAATCGGGCCAGCTTGTTTTGGCCGCCACCGGGCCATGATGAGAGGGGCCGAGACCAGCAGCAGCCCTGCCACTGCCGGCAGCAGCTCACAGAGACCGCACACGCACCCATGGACCCTCCATCGCTGGTGGAGGAGGCAGACAACCCTCCACCCCACCAGCCGGCAGAGCCACAGCAAAGCAGGAGAGAGGTATGAGGGTTCACGGGAGTGATTTGGGAAGTCTTGATCCCTTGCACTGCGTGTCCGGGCTCCTCCACGCTGCCTGTAGTGGTGCACAGGACCCTTGCTGCCCTGTCCTGCTCCGCTGCCTGCACTTCCCATCGCCACCCCAGCAGCAGGCGGTCAGCTCGCCTGGCCCCGGCTGAAGTTCACCCCGCTGTGGTTACACATTGCTCACCCTGACGAGGTGGTTTTAACCGAGCGCGGAGGAAGAGGGTTCTTTCACTCCCCTGGCAGAGCGGCAGCATGAAGCAGGCGAATCTCCCTGAGGAGAATGGCTTCAGTGAGGCAATGGCCACCGGCCAGCACGATATCACACACGGCAGCTGCGGGAAGAAACGCCACTGGCTTCGGCGCTTGGTCCCGGACAACTTCTGGGAGGACGCGAAGAAGCTGCTGGTGCTGGCAGGGCCACTGGTGAGAACCCTGGTAGGAGATTGCTCCCCTCAGCATGGCCACCACCCCTGCTCACCTCCATCCCCTCTTCCCCTCACTTAGATCCTGATCCAGCTGCTGATCTTCCTGATACACCTTGTCAGCTCTATATTCTGCGGCCACCTGGGCAAGGTGGAGCTGGCTTCCGTCACACTGGCCATTGCCGTAAGCATTCCCTGGGGGCTGCCCCCATGCCGGGCACCAGCTCCCACCTGCTGACACTAGGACAGCATACAGACAACGACAGAGGAGATTTCAGACTCCCACTTTTCCTTTTAGCCCCTCTTCCTACCTGAAAGTCTTAAATGCTCACATTCGCTCTTTGTTTTTTTAACTCCTGTTTCCAGGTTATAAATGTTACTGCCATCTCTGTAGGTTATGGTTTGGCTTCTGCCTGTGACACCTTGATATCACAGGTGGGTAAGAGATGCTGGCATGCTTCTTGGAGGTGTAGGGTTTTCCAGAATTGGCTGATGCTGCCCAGGCACTGCATGGAGCCCTGGCTTCACCTAGAAGCTTGGGGAAGCTTCTCCCAAGCAGCAGTCCCTCAACTGGGAGCTCCGTGCTCCCCTTGAAATACCACATCCTTTCCTAGGGCAGTCAGGGCTGCTCTGTGGCGTCCCCGTCCCCCCAGCACTGGTGTGCTGCCTGTGCAAGCAGAGCTCACCCTCCTCTTGCCTTGCAGACCTATGGCAGCAAGAACCTGCTGCGCGTGGGGGTGATCCTGCAGCGCGCCACCCTCATCCTCCTCCTCTGCTGCTTCCCCTGCTGTGCCATTCTCATCAACATCGAGCAGCTCCTGCTCCTCATCCGCCAGGACCCCGAGGTCTCCAGGTCAGGTGGCCCAGATACCACTGCCTCGCTCCTCCCCGTTGTGCTGGGGCTGCGAAGAGGGGGGCTATGGCCATGGCCCCTCACTAACAGTGACTCTCCTGTCCCCCCCAGGTTAACCCAACGCTATGTGATGGCATTTGTCCCTGCTCTCCCAGTGAGTCCCTGTGGGCACCCTGGATGCTGGCCACAAACAGGGACCAGCCATCCTGGTCCCTGTTTTCCACCGGGCCTCATCTCATCCACCTATTTCCTTTTCAGGCGGTTTTTATGTACAGCCTGGAGACAAAATACCTGCAGAACCAGGTAGGTCCCCCACAGCCAGGTCAGGGTCAAGGCTCCCTTCAACCATGCACCCAGGGGTTTCATGCTCACTGTTCCCAGTGGCAAGGCAGCATTTGTCCCCACCACTGCCCAAGTGCCCTGGAACAGCTCTGACCCTGGAGATCACCCCATCCCATGGCCAGTTGTATCCATCTGTCTGATGGACCTTCATTCATACTTCCCTGCATCAGGGATTTACTTCTTAATGCATGCATTTTCCAAGCAGGCAACATCATTAGAAGTTTCTTTTTTCGGCTGGGAAAGCTGCTGAGGTGGGGGGTGGGGGGGACCATTTGTGGGGACCTTCTCATCTCTCCCCTAAAGCTTTGGTGAAGGTGCTGCAGCCCCCATCTCCTCCCTCTTTGCAGATGATCATGTGGCCGCTGGTGCTGAGCGGGATCGTCGGTAACATTGTCAACGTCATCGCAAACTGCATCTTCCTCTATGTGCTCCACTTGGGCATCACGTGAGTAGCGCCCGTATCCCACGAAGGAGAAAACACATCACCTGGCAATAGCAAGGAACTTTTCAGGGATGTTGCCTCCACTAGGCATGGCTGAACATCTGCCAGCAGGACGTTATGGTCTGGCACCCTGAGACCGGGGAGGCACAAGCAGGATGCCGACAACCTTTCTCATTTTCTTTGCAGGGGCTCTGCCTGGGCCAACACTGTTGCTCAGTATTCGCAAACCATTTTCTTGTTCCTGTATATTATCGGCAAGAAACTCCACGTGAAGACCTGGGGAGGTAAGAGCATCTCCTCAGCTCCCTCTAGCTTCTGTGTTACACAAGTATGTGTGAATCTTCCACCCCTTCTTCTATCAGGACTAATTCTGTTAGTCCTGAGGGTGAAATATTAACCTCAGCCTGGTACGCCCCAGGAATGTGGTGCTGCTTTGGTGGCAGCACATCATGTGCGAGGGTTGGCAGGGCACCGTGCTGGGCAGTAAACATTAATTCTGGAGAAATGACACTTCCTGCTGAGGCTTTGTAGGGTTCAGCCCCAAAGCTGGATGAGCACAGACGTAAGCATGAGGTTGTCCTCAGATGCTCTGCTCCGGGAAGAATGAGCTGAGGGTTGCACCACTTTGTGGCCCACAGGATGGCATCAGCAGAGCTCATGCATGCTCTGCTGCTGGAGCTGAGGAGCGTTGCCCTCACGGTTCTACAAAGAGGAACAGCACCTTCACCTGTCTCAGGAGCTCTTGAAGACATCGTGGCCAGTCTGGTCATCCATCAAGTGATATTACTCCTCTTTGCAGGCTGGTCCAGTGAGTGTCTGCTGGAGTGGGACAGCTTCACCTCCCTGGCTGTCCCCAGCATGCTCATGATATGCATTGAGTGGTGGACCTATGAAATCGGGAGCTTCTTGATAGGTCAGTGGAGATGGTGGAGCTGCAAGGAGGTGGACAGGGTGTGACACAGAACAGCATCTGCAGTGGTCGCAGGGGCCAAGAGTGACCCTCACCCTCAGCACTGACCCTCTCCTCTCCCTAGGCCTGCTGAGTGTCATAGAGCTCTCTGCCCAGTCCATCATCTACGAGGTGTCCGTTGTGGCTTTCATGGTAAGGGCTGGGGGCTATTATTTCAGACCAGGGCTTCTGAGGGACAGCCCCAGGACAGACACCCAACAAAAATCAGCTCCAGCAAATCTCAGTCTTCCCCTTCTGCACTTAAGCCTCTCCCTGCTCCTGCCTACCCCTCCTATGGAGATTTTTAAATTAAATCCTGAACGCCATCCCTGTCTCTGCCGGGTGGTTATTCTGCTGTCACTGCAATGGCCCCATTACCTGGATGCACCCGTGAGCCTCAGCCCTGTGGTTACAGATCCCCCTGGGGCTGGGCACGGCTGCCAGCGTGCAGGTGGGGAACGCACTGGGCGCCGGCGATATCAACACGGCCAAGAGATCCTCCTCCACCAGCCTGCTCTGCACAGGTCAGGCCACTGGGAAGCCTTCGCCTGGGCTTATTCCAGGCACAGCAGCACCAGGGAGCCTTGGAAGTGCCTTCACTGGGGTGCACACTCGTGTCCCCTGTTCCCTCTCTTCGGCTGCTCCTGAGCTCCCCCAGCGCAGCCAGTCTGGGCTCAGTGCTTTGTTCTGTTTTTCAGGGTTTTTTTGCATAGCTATGGGGGTCATTTTATTTGCCACAAAGGACATGCTGGGATACATCTTCACCCCTGAAAAGTGAGTGCCACTGGCTCACAGCCTTAGTGCGCAGACATTGGTTCCTAAAAGCAATTGTTGGCTCTTCTCTGTCTCCAGGGAAATTGTTGACTTGGTGGCCTGGGTCATGCCGGTCTACGTTGTCTTCCACTTGTTTGAAGCCACGTGTGTAAGTCCCTTGGGATGCTGCTGCTTTTGGTACAGGACCTCTGTGCTGAGCAGCAGCATCACAGGTTTGTTGAGGGTTCTTCAAGGCTGTGGGTGAGCACTGACACCAGGACCCTTCAGAGCTGCTGGGGTCGCCCCTCAGAAAACACCAAGTGTACAAGGAGCTGCCAACCCACAGGACCGGGGAGGGATGCAGAAGTAACCAGGCAGAGGCTGAGGAGCTGGTTCATCACCAGGCTGGTTCACCAGCCCCCCGGCAAAGGCGTTGTCAGAGCCCTAAATTTGGCCAAGGCAGTGCTCCGGGCTCTGGTCCCAGCCCCTCTCCTTCTCCCTGGCAGGGTGCCTGCAGCGGGGTGCTCAGAGGCATAGGCAAGCAGAAATTCGGTGCCATCCTTAATGCCATCAGCTACTACGGTGTGGGCCTGCCCCTGGGAGTCGTGCTCCTCTTCGTGGCCAGGATTGGCGTCATAGGTACCAACCCCCACACAGCTCTGCCTGTTCCCAGATGTCCCATGGGGATGTGGCTCCCCCCATCCCCACCAATAGCTCACCATGACCCTCCTGCCTGGGTCTGCCCGCCCTAACTGGCTGGGGACTGGGTGCGCTGGGGTGGACCCTGCAACTACTGAGAGCTTTTAATTGTACTGGGAAAAAACAACCGCTTCTGGGTCTGCCAGGCAGCCCCACAGCAATCACCCATGGCCACCCCATCGCCATATCCCTGCTGACCTTGGCGATGTTCCCTTTCTGACTCACCCGAGATGCTGTCTCGGTTGGGACTGGTCCAGCCGTGCTGCCTGACTGATGCCGGCGTGCCCTCTGCAGGCCTGTGGCTCAGCATGCTCGTCTCAGTCTCCATCCTCTGCACTTGCTTCATCGCCTACATCTGCCGCATGGACTGGAGGACGGCAGCCGAGGAGGTAACCTGGGCACCCACAGCACCGCACCCTGACAGTAGAAAGGTCCCTGGCAGCTTGGCTGGGATCACAGCGGGATAAGAGAGCATCGTGGGCTCAATCCCTCCAGTGCCCCCAGCAAAAGCCAGTGCTCCCATGTTTGGGACTGTGGCTGCATCTCCGTTTTCAGCCCCTTCCCACCCATGCACTCAATGGCCTCAAGGTTTCCCTTGTGCCACCCTTGGCTGGTGACTTTATAAACACAAAGCAGATGGACTGATCTAGGCATACCTCAACCCTACAATCCTGAGCATTGCCTGGTGCCCCAACAGCCCTGGGGTTCCCATCAACCAGCATCACTTGGGCATTTTGGGCATCTTTCAGTTGCAGCATGGTGCCATTTTCAGCCAGAGAAGTGACACATTGTCTTTGCTCAGTGGGGATTTCACATGCCACCGGCTAAAACCATTGTGATCCCTCCCCCAGGCTCAGCACCGCGCAGGAGTGACTCAGCCACCACCGGAGGAGCTGAACTCAGGCCCTGATACCTCCTGCAAAGTGCTTCCCTCTGGTGTGGGGTCAGCCCCACCACCCCATACGTACCCCCCTGCCACAGCGGTGAGGGGGTGCATAGGTATGGCTAGGAGCTGGGCACTGCATGGGGTGGTGGATTTAGGTCCAAGAAAGGTCCCCAAGGATTCACAGAATTCAGAGACAGGCCCACAAAACAGGGGTCCATCATAGCGCTGGTGATGGCCCCAGTAACAATAATTATGAGGGTGGGCTCAGTAGGGTGATGGAGGCTGGCGGGGGGATGACCTGGAGGGATGGGGCACCCTGGGGCAGTTCTCACCTTGCAGACACTGGGTTCTACCAAATGTCCATCAAGGGCTGGAGATCTCCACACTCGGGCTGCTTGTAAAGTGCTATCAGACCTCAGACAAAACCTCAAGACACTCCTCAATCCCCCCCAAAAGCTCTCAGCGACCCTGCCCTGTTCTCCTTGCAGCGGGAATGGATGCACAGAACGGTGTGGTGCTTGTGGGCATCACCAGGATGGAGGGACCGACGTACCAGCTGGAGACAGAAGAAGCCACTCGTGTCACGTACCCTCCGGCCACCACCATGGTCACCAAGGAAGTGATCATCCGGCGTGGGCTGGCAGCAACCGCAGCCATTGCAGTACTTGTGCTTGGCATTGTCATAAAGCTGGTGACCAGCAAACACTGACTCGCACCAGGGACTGTGGGGACTTTGCTTTGGGGGCAAAAGCCCCTCCTGATGGATGGATGTACAAAGCGCAGACTGGCCAGCGAGAGAACCCAGCACATGCCTATCCCATGGAAGCCAAAGGGCCCCTGGCAGCGTTTGGTGGCATTTGCTCAGCCACCACTCGGGAATGGGCCCTGTGGCTGCTCTGACACCCAAAATGCTGTTCGGGGTGTGTGGGTACCCCTATCACCTGCTGACCAGAGGCGAGCACAGCCCAGCTCACACCACTGCTCTGCGATAAACACCAAATAAACAATAAACCCAGCTGGACTCAGGCTGCCTCCTTTGGGAGAGGGGCTGAGGGCAGGGGAACATGCAATACTGGGGGCTGCAGCAACCCAGGGTGGGTTGGGGGGCTTGCTCTGACACCAAGTGGCCTTTGCAGTAAAACAAAGCTTTTATTCAGCGAGGCAGCTTCCCATTACAACCTTGGAGGTAAAATACTCCCAGTAAACCGATAAAAAGTGGAAATTCAATTAAGTGTGAGATGGCTGTCTGCTCAGCCAAGGCCAAGAGCTTCCCCAGACCTGGAATGCTGGTGACAGCAATGCCACTGTTGCCACACAGCCCCAGATGCAGTGTGGTGGTCCCTGGTGATCCTCAAGTCCTTGGGCAGAGCATGGACACAGAAAAGCCTTTTCTGTCACCTCAGGTAGCCTTTGTACACCTTGGAGGGCTAAAGCTGGTTTCCCCCCTGCAACGAGACATCACTCATTCGGTCGTGAGTCCTTTGCAAGATGGGGTGCTGCAGGGTCTTGGAGATTCTTTCCCTCTGCTCTTGGCAGGCTGCTGGGGACAACCAGACTGGGGTGTCCCCTTCAGTAAGACCCACATTTAGTTACGCTTATTGCAGGTATGAGACAGCTTTCTACAGGGATCACACGATGTGTTCCATCAGGCTCAGTTACAACTGGCTCTGTTTTGATACCCTTGTGACAAATAATTCCTCTGTTCCCAAGAGCTTTTAGTTGGGATCCTGTCTGCAAAGCAGGGAAGGTGCTGCCTCCTTCCATCTGCCACCACTCACTGCTGAGGTCTGAACCGATTCCTGTGTTTCAGCAGGAGCTGGGGCCTTCAGCTCAGGACTTCTCTGCTTTAGGTGGGTTTCATTTGCTTCTACCTCTTCAGTGCGTTGGCTGACTTAGAAGAAAAGAAATTGCAGCAGAAAAGAGTTCAGCACTAGGACTGCAGGGAGCGAGTGGCTGGTTACAGGTCCAGCATGTTGCCGACTGCTGATCACCCATCTCATCCAGAGGACACCATCTGGAGAGGCACAGAAATAAGGCTGAGCCCACAGGGAGGGAGCAGAGCCAGAGGCAACGGGAAGATGGAGGCTGAGACCAGGCTGGGACTCAAGGGACAGAGCTGGGAACACACACTTGTGCAAACAGCAGAGAGGCAAAGCTCACCTTTGCCACCACCGCTGCCACAATCCCCAGCAGGGCCAAAATGACCAGACCCACTTGGCACTTGTTAAACTGCATCAAGAGGAAGAGCTTGGCCCAATCCACCTTCTTCTGGCTGCTAGGTGGGTACCGGAGTTTGTTCACAACCTCCATCTTCAGGTCCTTGATCAAGCAGGCACGGCGGTGGGAGAAGGTCTCAAAGCTGTGCTTGCCATGGTAGGCGCCCATCCCGCTGTTACCTGAGGGACACAACCCACCCAGGTCACACCATGCACAGTCACAGAGGCGTTTCTTAAATTCTGTTTGGCAGCACCCAGGACACAGGGAAAGGTCACTCACAGTGCTTCTCACACCTGGAGCAGCTGCTCTTCTCCCCAAGGGCAGAGGAGCAAAGAAGAGCTTTAATAACTACCCAGAAATAAGTGAGGACCTGCTCACTGCCTTGAACTGGTACTCAGGCCAGTTGTGTGAACGCAGCCTTGGAATGTCAATGGTACCAGCCTTCTCCTCCCCAAGGCCAATCCTGCTTCTCCCACAAAATTTACAATGGCGTAGGGGACAGGAAGAACAAGCAGTGGGACATAAGGAGGACATTCAGTGACCTACCATCAGAAACACTCAAGACCTCAGCCCTTTACCCACAGCCAGGTTGTCTCTGCCACAAAACCATGAGCTTGACAGTGACTGTGGAAACTCAACCATCTGCTTGCCCACAGGCAACTTCAACCCACACCCTGTCAGAGGAGAAATGGAGCTGCAGACAGACATGCCAGAGGGTTTTCTTCTCCCACTAGCACCATACTGCTCAAACCACTAATGAGTCTTTTTACAAAGGAAACCACCAGTGAAAATAATATTAATGGGAAAAAGCAGCTGAAAGTTCCTGAATTGCCAAACAGACATGATGGCACATGGGTCAGAGGCTGCTGCTGGGAGACAGAAACCAGACCTAAGGGCTGGAGCAGGGACTTACCCACGCCACCGAAGGGCAGATCTGGAACCAAAGCATGCATGAAGACATCGTTGGCTGTCACACCACCACTGGAGGTCTCTGATATCACCTGTCTGATCAGCTACCCAGAGTGCGAGATGGCACAAAACAGAGGGAAATCAACATAGGCCACGAACACCATGGCATTTACCAGAGGAGGTGGGTGTCAAGATGACTCTTGCATCTCACTTTGCTGGTGGCATGCTGTACCTTGTTCCTTTAGAGAGGCTGGGCTTACATTAATTTAGGAAAGATCTGCCTTGCTGGAACAGCCACAAAATGAACAGGCTCCATCCAAAAAGGACAGGTCAAAGGCAGTGGTGCATTGGCCAGAGGCTGAGCTGCTCTTCAGCCCTCCCACCCAAACTGCCTGGGGCTGTTGTGTCAGAGCAGAACCCTGACCTAAATTCCTGAGCTGGCACAAGAGAGCCTGGAGCGGGGGCAGGAGACATGCAAGGAGCCAGCACACATGAGCGTAGGCTGGTCAGCTGAGGCATGGGGAGCAGTGCAAACCCAGAGTCCTTCAGAAGGAGACTAGGATCTTCCAGCAGCTCTGGGGACACAAGCAAAGAGGAGCCAACACAGACCCTGTGGGGAGACATGGCTGGGACTGGCCACATTCAGAGCAAACTGCACACAGTCACCTCCCCGGGGGAGCACAGACCAGACCCACCTTCTTGTTGTTTGAGAAGACATACAGGGCAAGGGGCTTCTCACGACGATTGATGAACTCAATGGCTTCGTCCACACTCTTCACGGTCAGAATGGGGAGCACCGGTCCAAAGATCTCCTCCTCCATCACCTTTGACTCTGGAGAAACGTCCGTGAGGATAGTCGGTGCTGCGGCAAACAGGAGGCAAACAAGAGACAGCGTGAGCAGCACAGAAGACATCATCCATCACAGGACCTCGCCCTGGGCACCGCTCACATTCAAGACAAAACAAGGGAGACACAGACACACACACACACAGCCCCCAAAAGGCAACCACCACCACTGCATCCCCTCCCCAACAACTGCCAGGAGCACCTATGAAGCAGGAGGCCTCATCAGTCTGTCCTCCGTGAGCGATCTTCTGCCCTTCCAGCAGACCCACAATCCTCTTGAAGTGACGCTTGTTAATGATCCTTTCGTAATCTGGAGAGGACTTCACATCTTCCCCATAGAATTCCTGCCAAGGGGCACAGCAGAACCAAAGCCCTCAACACACCTTCACAACAGACACAGCTCCAGGGCTGCAGCCACAAAACTCAGACCTGGCATGCAACAGGGACGACTCCCACAGCACAAGGAACTCCACACTCACCTGCAGAGCAGCCTTGATGTTCTCCACCACTTTGCTCTGGATGGACGGGTCGCACAGGATGTAGTCTGGGGCGATGCAGGTTTGCCCACAGTTCATGTACTTCCCCCATGTTATGCGCCTGCAGGAGAAAGGGAGAGGGGTTCTCCACAGCCAGTCCCTTCCAGATCTCACAGCCTGGTCAGTCGTGCCTGAGTGACACCCAAAGGCCAGGAACAACAGCCCAGCAACGTCCACCTGCCCCTCTCCTGAGCTCCCACTAAGGCCTTGCATCAGCCTGACCTGCATGCGACGGCCAGGTCACAGTCCTTGTCGATGTAGCAGGGGCTCTTCCCACCCAGCTCCAGGGTGACGGGTGTCAGGTGCTTGGCAGCTGCTGCCATCACAATTTTGCCCACTGCAGAGTTGCCAGTGTAGAGGATGTGATCGAATCTCTGGGTCAGCAGCTCCGTTGTCTCGGGTACTCCTCCAGTGACCACACTGTACAACTCCTGCAGGGTGAGATTGTCATGTTCACCCCAACCCACTGTATCCCCATGGTGCAGAAAAACTCACGGAGCAACACCAGGCCACACTCACCCGGTCAAGGTACTGGGGGAGGAGATCAGCCACCAGACGAGCCGTGTTCTCACTGATCTCCGATGGCTTCACCACCACGGCATTGCCTGGAACACATATCCAGCATGGACACTCAGCCCTCCTGCTGCTCTCCTGCAGCACCCACCCACAGCCCTGGGAAGGACAGGGGCTGCAGTGCGTCCCCACCTGCTGCAATGGCCCCGATCAAAGGCTGCATGACCAGGACAAAGGGGTAGTTCCAGGCCCCGATGATCAGCACCACCCCCAGGGGCTCAGGGCAGATGTAGGCCTCATCCCGCATCGTCAGTAGGTTCTTCTTCACAGGCTGAGGGGCTGCCCAGGATGGCAGCTTGTCCATGGCCAGGGCCAGCTCCCCCAGCACGCCCAGGAGCTCATGGCTGTACGCGTTGTGCCCACACTGCAACGACAGAGAGCTTGTGAAGGGGATAGCCAGGGTGCCCACCTTCTATACCCACCATGGCAGCCTGGGGAGGCAGGACAGCCATCCAGGACCACAGGGGACATCAGCAAAAGCCATGTGGGAGAACAAAGGCAGCCCTTGGCCCTTCCACTTTCCCTTCTGGGTTGACCACTGGCTACACGTGGCTCATTGGAGAAACCACATGACCCAGACCTTGTGTAGATCCGCCTTGATGGCTGCCAGGATCTCCTTCTCCTTCTCCTGCACCATCCGCTCCAGGGCCTTCAGCTGCTGCAGACGGAACTCCAGCGAGCGGCACCGACCCGAGTTGAAGGCGGCTCTCGCCCGCCCAACGACCTGCTGCATCTTCTCCATAGCTGCTCAGCGCTGCTGTGGGGTGATAGTGGCAGTATCCAGCACATTTCAGGTCCATTGAGAGCTTCTCAAGGCCTGGGAACACCCAAGGTGTGGCACCACCAAGAAATGTTCCACCCAGAGTAAGGCTAGATATTCTCCTCCTTGGGTCACCTCCTGCTTCTGAGGTAACTGCTCAGGGCTCCCACCTTCTGATGCCCAGTCCTCTCAGCACAGGATCCACCAACGGAGGGCACCTCTCATGGTAACCCAGTATCTCTGGGGATGGCTAATAGATCCCGCTCTGTGTGTGCTTTCTCCTACCTCAGGGATACTCTTACACCCGACCACACCCTCCTTCTGCTCACAGGGATGCTCCCAAGGAGCAAAAAAACAGTGATGACCATGGCCTCCGTGGGCAGCTGGCTGGAAGCAGAGCTGTGTGCCTGGAGCCAGCCTGCACGCACTTTCCCTGTAACTGCAAGGTACTGCAGAACACAAGGAAAGGTTGTAGAGGTTTCATCCACCTTCCTGGGAGCAGTTCTCCCCCCCTTATTCAGGACAAGAGATCTGCCTCCAGTGCCTGACCAGCTAAAGGAGACACCAAACTTCCCTGCAACCAGTAAAATCAGCCCTTCCCTGCCCGCTGACGTGCCTGCAAGACGCAGCCCCAATCCTGACCAAAAAAGCAGATGACTCATTTAAAAAAAAAGAAGAAAATAAAGGAAGTTACCTTCAGAGCAGCTTCTCTCTCCACCAGTCTCCCACAACAAGTGCAAGCTGGCACAAGCCCTTCCCCTGACACAGCTTGGAGTGATCTCTCCTCCTCCCACGAGAGGAGAGCTGGCCCGGGCCCAGGGCTCTGCCTAGATACAAGATGCCCTGTACTCAGATATGCCCTCACCCTGTGAGCAACACAAGCCCTGGATGGCTGTGCTCCACCAGGCCAGTGACGCAGCCACCCGTGCAGGATTGTGAGAGGCCACATGGCTTTGCCCACATTGGGCAACATGAGGCTGGGGGAGCACTTTCAGGTGTGGCAGCAGCCACTGGGAGCCAAGGTACGCAGCCCCACGTTATCATCCAGATCTGAGTGAACCCCACGGGGCAAGGACCGCAGGTAGGTGGCGACCAGAGGGATGGATTCGCACAGGACAGGAGGAAAAATGAGTCTGGCTCCTCCACAGCTCCCAGCACCACCTCACCCCATGCCCTGCCTGCCTCTTCTTCCCTGCCAGAGCTCCAGGGAGGTTTCCATCCCCCTGAACAGGGAGGTCATCACGCTGGGGACCTGTGCTGTGGCAGAGACAACATGCATGTGACATTCAGCCAACAGAGCCGGGAGTGGCAGACGATGGGTAGGATTCCCCAGGAGACTGCAGGGACTTACCACACTTGGTTTATTCTTGAAATTCTGTGTTTATTTAGTACTTGCAAAATATATCATTAAAAAGGCTTAGGCACATGGATTTTCACTAGACATGAAGAAATCCCACCTAGTGCACAGTAAATATAATTTTCTACTCTTAAGTAATTATATTAATAACAATATTTAAATTTACCTTGTTTAGCCATTAATATTTCTAAGGTCCTTTCACCTTCAATTTCTCCAGCATCCTCTCCCCAAGCTAGAACAAGCCCCATATTATCTCCCAGTGCAAGTCTACAGCGGACCCAAGAAGCTCAAACACAAAGGAGTACACACTCTTTTCAGTAATTGTTTTCCCTTGGAGGAACCTGACCAGGAATGGGTTTGTACTGGTTTTAGTTGGGATGGAATTAACATTCATCATAGTCACTAAGCTTCTTCACAGTAGGGTCAAGAAGCAGGGAGGGGACATGGCTGGGACAGGTGACACCCCAACTGAGCAAAGGGATATTCCAGACTATAGGATGTTGTGCTGAGCGATAGAAGATGGGGGAAAGAAGAGGAAGGGGGCAGCCATTGGGAGTTACATCTGTCTCCCCAAGTCACTGCTCCATGTAATGAAGCCCTGCCGTCCTGGGGTTGGCTGAACATCTGCCTGCTGAGGGGAAATAGGGAATGAATTCCTTAAACTTGCCAATTGAACTTTATCTCAGCCTAATAGGGTTTTCTCTATTACCCAGCCTGCTGGGCTCTCACTTTCTCGTTTTAGCAGTAACCACACAGAGCAAACTGAAGGGCAGAGTCTGACCTACCCTGCCACCTCCTGTCCCTTCAGTAACTGCCTTCTTATCAGAGAACTATCATAGAAGTGTTTAGGTTAGAATGGACCTTTGAGATCATCTAGTCCTACCATCCACCTAACCCTGATAAAAAAACACAACAACCCATCACTAAACCATGTCACTGAGCACTATGTTGCCTCACCTTTTAAATACCTCCAGGGATGCAGGTATTCTCCTTAAGCCTACTACACCCCTAGGATGCACAGTTGAGCTTTACAAGGAGCAGTCAGTGCTGCTACAAGTTTTCAGCTTTACCCTTCTGATTTTCTTCCTCTTCCCACTTGGGGGGAGTGAGTAAGTGGCTGTGTAGGACTTGGGTGCCCACCTGGGCTGACCTTGCAGCAGGGTACTCTCCGATTCCTTCTCCTCTAAACAGGCCCGAAACTTCTTTTGTATGAGTGCAACATACTCTTATCAGCAAAATACAGGCGGCGCAGGTATCATCTTTGTCATTTTCTAACTGCCAAATAATTCTTACAGGCACATGAGGAAACCCAGAGCCCCAAAAATAAGGGAGTCAGCCTTCGTCTCCTGACCAGCTGCGGATGATTCTGGCTCATAGGGATCCACAAATATTTCACCTCAATTTAACAGCAAAGGGACATCACTAGGTTTATTCATAACCATCACCGTTGGTCAAAACCATCAGCCAGCACCGCTTGTCTCAGACTTGTCAGCAAGAGGGTGGTTGTTTGGAGCACAACAGAAGACAGACCGTCCCGAAAACCGCAGGGAAAAAAGATGAAAACCCGGTCACAGCTGAAACTTCAGCCCCTGTTTATCACTGGAGGAAGGTAAGGGGTCTGATGCAAGACACAGAGTGCGTGTCCCTGGAAGCAGCGCTCTGCAGGGCATGGGGTGGAGGTAAGGACTGGTATTTCTTGCTCTGCGGTCCTTCTTTTGAGAGCTTGTACCCACTGGTCCCTCTGTTTCAGCATGATTTTTTAGTAAACAGGAGTCCAAGCCTTCTCTTGGTTAGTGCCCCTCTAAGGTTACCCTGGTGTGACAGCTCACTGAAATAACCCAGTAGAAAAGAAAAAAAAAAAAAAGACAAAACCAAACACAAAGCGAGCTCTCAGTGTGACTTGCACATGGCGCCTTCTCCTCTCTTCAGTAGTAAACCATCTGTGAAAGCAAAACACAACACCAATGTCCTGTCAAGGTTTTGCCAAAAAACACCCCAACCTGCTTTCTAGAACAGCTTGAAGCAAAGCCCCTTCTCTGAGGGTGACTTCCCCAGTGCCCAGCTCGCCTGTCTCCTGCCCCTCGACATGCACTGACTGGTTATCCTGGATGCTGTATGAGCTCTGAGCACTTCCAGGGAAAGGATCACTCTGGCTCCAGAGGAAATCTTCTGCAAGCCCCACAGTCACTACTCTAAACAAAGCTTTGCCCAGTCTCAAATCGCAGGTCTACACACAGGAGAAGAAAAAGGCTCCTACCTCACTGTGACAGCCACAGGAGTGCTCTGAGACCTGCTCCTCCTTACCACTCACTGAGCCAGCCCAGCCTCTGAACAGCCAGCACAATCAAGAGGGCTTTTCTCTTCAGCACAGACTGGTGATTCTGAGAAAACCCAAATGGTTTCAAAAAGGTGTGAGTTTCCCCCTCTTCGCTGAAAAGGCATTCACCTAGACAGGGCCTGACTCCCTGGCTGGTGCTTCAAAACCTGAGCCATCTGTTGGCTCTTACACTTCCTCCTGGACTTACATATGCAAGTCAGGTTATCTCCCCAGCTTGCTGGGCTCCTGCACGTCTCCTTGCAGCAGCAATCACACAGAGCAGACTGAAGGGCAGAGTCTGATCCACCCTGCCCTCTCCTGTCCCCTCAACGGCTGCCTCCTTAAGCCTACTAAGCCCCTAGGATGCACAGTTGAGCTTTGCAAGGAGCAGTCTGTGCAGGTACTCATACTGCCTGGTCCACCAGCCACAGAGAACAACCAGCAATCACACCAGAAGCTTTAGGTCTTACTCCTTCCACCTCAGGAGGCATCTCGAGTCCTCCACCCAGCACCAGCAGGTTTCTGCCTCCTGCAGAGAGGGGAGGATATCCCACCCTTCCGCACTACCCAGCCAGAAACCGGGGAGGAAATGGAAATAATTGAGCTAAGGTCAGATGGGAGCTGCAACTGGCCGAGGAACAAGAGCTCGCTGTAGCCCTTGGCTTTAGGACACGGCCTCCCCTCCCCAGTGACCTGCAGCACAAAACTGCAGCTGGCTGGGCCAGGCTGTGCAGCAGCTCACAACTGCAGGCAACAAACCCCAGAATCAAAATCTCTCTAGAGACCTGTCCAAAACATACTGATCTCTGCCTCTGGAGGGAGCTTCTCATGGGTGTCACCCACCAAGGCACAGCAAGAAATAGTAGAGCAGCCAAGGAGACCTCAGAGAAGTCTCTAAGCAAGAAGAGACATTTCTATTCTAGATGGCACTTGCAAGAGCGAGAAGCACATCTTGATAATTTCCTCATAAGTCTCAAGACAGAAAAAACAGGCCAGGCTCCAAGGACTGCAGTTGCAAAGAAGGCACTTGCAGAAGATCAGAAGAATTGCACACGCACTCATGTAGATGGCAAAGAGTGAAACTCACCTTTATCACCACCGCTGCCACAATCCCCAGCAGGGCCAAGATGGCCAGTCCCATCCGACCCTTGTTAAACCTCTTCAAGAGGAAGAACTTGGCCCAATCCACCTTCTTCTGGCTGCTAGGTGGGTACCGGAGTTTGTTTGTACCCTCCATCTTCAGGTCCTTGATCAAGCAGGCACGGCGGTGGGAGAAGGTCTCAAAGCTGTGCTTGCCATGGTAGGCGCCCATCCCGCTGTTACCTGAGGGACACAACCCACCCAGGTCACACCACAGGCTCAGCCAGTCAAACCTTTGCCACTTCAGGCCACCAGCAGGACAAAAAGCATCACAGGAAGATGACAGTTGTTTGCCAGGCAGGGACCCTGCACCTGCCTTGCTGCAGTTTAAAAGTACAACTACTCCTCCATAATCCTTCAGAGAGGACAACTGTTCCTTCCTCTCTGCAGCACTTCTCAGTGTCTATAAAATATCCCTTTGTGTTCTGTCCCTCTTCTTCCCCGTCCTGTTTTCACTACATACTCTCCAGTAGTTCAGGGTGTCCCTGCGTGAAGGGTTTCCTGAGGAGCCCTGGAGGATGCACCTCCATTTTCCAGTTCCAGGACATTGTCTGCTGTTCACAGCAGTGGAACACTGTGGGTTCACTATCAGCTTGTGAGTGCTCTGACACCCAAACCCTCTTCTGCAAAGCTCCTCTAGGCTGTTCCATAACCTGTTCCAATTCTCCACAAACTGAAGTCCTGCCTTTGTGCCTGTACTTGCTTCTGATCACAGCTAATGTTTTTAATGCACCTTTCATGTCAGTCTGCACAAAATGCTTCAACCTTTCCAAAAACACACCCAAAGGTTTTTCCCTTTAGGACCATTTCCTAATGTACTCTGCAAATTTACTCTTGAGATGTGTTACACAGAGACCGTTTGGCTGTAACAGGCTCAGGGGCACTTGGACATAGAATAACTGCTACTGCTCCCTGGGTCACACCATGCATCAAGTCACAATGCTTAAGGAACTGCAGCAACTTACCAACACCACCAAAGGGTAAGGTTGAGAGGAAGAAATGCATGATGACATCATTTCCAGTAACACCCCCACTGGAGGTCTGAGAGATTACTCTTTTGATTAACTGCCAAAAGAAAGAAAAAAGAAAGAAAAAAAAAAAACCACAAACAGAACATTACAAAGGCCCGGAAGAGACAAGACCATGGAAGTGAGACAGACTGCAAGGGGAGCTACAAGCCAACAGGCCATCATAGCATTTCCTCTGGCTGATAACTCCAACAAACCCTCTCCATGCAATGTTAACTCAAAGAAAGTGGGAAAGTTCAGGGGAAGGATGTGAACGTCAGAAATCTGGGAGCTGGCCTCCTAATACATTAAAAGTAACTAAATTAATCATTAAAGACTTCAAGGCACCAAGGAGGAAATTTAAACTTTCATCCTGCTATTTCACAAAGTTATGCAAATGCAAAGCACAAGACTGGGAACTTCCAGCAGCTCTGGGGATACTCATGGTCCCCTGGGAAGAAAACACTGTGATTCAAAAGCAAAGAGGAGCCAAAACATACCCTGTGGGGAGACATGGCTGGGACTGGCCACATTCAGAGCAAACTGCACACAGTCACCTCCCCGGGGGAGCACAGACCAGACCCACCTTCTTGTTGTTTGAGAAGACATACAGGGCAAGGGGCTTCTCACGACGATTGATGAACTCGATGGCTTCGTCCACACTCTTCACGGTCAGAATGGGGAGCACCGGTCCAAAGATCTCCTCCTCCATCACCTTTGACTCTGGAGAAACGTCCGTGAGGATAGTCGGTGCTGCGGCAAACAGGAGGCAAACAAGAGACAGCGTGAGCAGCACAGAAGACATCATCCATCACAGGACCTCGCCCTGGGCACCGCTTACATTCAAGACAAAACAAGGGAGACACAGACACACACACACAGCCCCCAAAAGGCAACCACCACCACTGCATCCCCTCCCCAACAACCGCCAGGAGCACCTATGAAGCAGGAGGCCTCATCAGTCTGTCCTCCGTGAGCGATCTTCTGCCCTTCCAGCAGACCCACAATCCTCTTGAAGTGACGCTTGTTAATGATCCTTTCGTAATCTGGAGAGGACTTCACATCTTCCCCATAGAATTCCTGCCAAGGGGCACAGCAGAACCAAAGCCCTCAACACACCTTCACAACAGACACAGCTCCAGGGCTGCAGCCACAAAACTCAGACCTGGCATGCAACAGGGACGACTCCCACAGCACAAGGAACTCCACACTCACCTGCAGAGCAGCCTTGATGTTCTCCACCACTTTGCTCTGGATGGACGGGTCGCACAGGATGTAGTCTGGGGCGATGCAGGTTTGCCCACAGTTCATGTACTTCCCCCATGTTATGCGCCTGCAGGAGAAAGGGAGAGGGGTTCTCCACAGCCAGTCCCTTCCAGACCTCACAGCCTGGTCAGTCGTGCCTGAGTGACACCCAAAGGCCAGGAACAACAGCCCAGCAACGTCCACCTGCCCCTCTCCTGAGCTCCCACTAAGGCCTTGCATCAGCCTGACCTGCATGCGACGGCCAGGTCACAGTCCTTGTCGATGTAGCAGGGGCTCTTCCCACCCAGCTCCAGGGTGACGGGTGTCAGGTGCTTGGCAGCTGCTGCCATCACAATTTTGCCCACTGCAGAGTTGCCAGTGTAGAGGATGTGATCAAATCTCTGGGTCAGCAGCTCCGTTGTCTCGGGTACTCCTCCAGTGACCACAGGGTACAGCTCCTGCAGGGTAAACAAGAGTTGTACAGTTACCTTGACTGAAAGCAAATTCTGCGTGGGCAGACTCATTTAGGAGCTACATCAGGATTTGGACAAGGGACGGCAGTAAAAGAGACAAGCTCTGCTCCTTCTGGTGAAACCAAGTTTCACTTGCAGTATTGTGCCACAGAAACTGAAAGAAATGGAAGTTGAGGCCAGGCCTGAGTCAGGCTGTGGACCTATGCCCACATATTAAGACTAATAGCACACAAAACTGCTGGAATCTTCCCCAAGGGCTGTCTTCTTCTGCAGCTCTCGCCCCTCGCATAGAGAAGGCACAACCCCCCCCAGAGGAAGCTGCACAGAGGGGCCCTGCTGCCAGAGCAACAGCTTCAGTGACAACGTGATGGATATCAGAACTGCCAGACAAGGGGAGGGAAAACACCACCTCCCGCTACGAGTGCAGTTTAGAAAGACACAAAAACCCAGGACATACTGCCACTGAGCAAATGGCAACCAATTCTCAGGAAGAGCCAGGCACAGCCAGCATCCAATGCAAACTTCTGCTTACCCAGAGACAACCCCAGCACAGTGTCTGAGAACAAAATGTTGCAGTGAGAATTACACACACACCTCTTTACATGGTCATGAACGTCAAAAAAGCTGTCAGGTTGCAGCAACCTCATGTAGGCACATTAGGTTACAGAAACCTAAGAGGAGTATGTCAACATGTCTCTGTTTGCTATGTGTAATTCATCCCTTTCTACATCTCCTGCTTACTCTCCTTTGGAGAGAGTAGGCAAGTAATTTGACTTCAATCTTCACGAGCTGTTCAAAAACACACCAGATATCTCCTCAAGACAATTATGTCAGGCATGAGGCCACACTCACCCGGTCAAGGTACTGGGGGAGGAGATCAGCCACCAGACGAGCCGTGTTCTCACTGATCTCCGATGGCTTCACCACCACGGCATTGCCTGTAACACATATCCAGCATGGACACTCAGCCCTCCTGCTGCTCTCCTGCAGCACCCACCCACAGCCCTGGGAAGGACAGGGGCTGCAGTGCGTCCCCACCTGCTGCAATGGCCCCGATCAAAGGCTGCATGACCAGGACAAAGGGGTAGTTCCAGGCCCCGATGATCAGCACCACCCCCAGGGGCTCAGGGCAGATGTAGGCCTCATCCCGCATCGTCAGTAGGTTCTTCTTCACAGGCTGAGGGGCTGCCCAGGATGGCAGCTTGTCCATGGCCAGGGCCAGCTCCCCCAGCACGCCCAGGAGCTCATGGCTGTATGCGTTGTGCCCACACTGCAACGACAGAGAGCTTGGGGAGGGGATTGCAAAGGCATCAAGAGAAGCAAGGTAAATTCTGATGGCTTTAAGTGTCTGCTGGGGCAGCTACTAATAGTGTTGCCCCAAAGGATCCCTGAGAAAAGACAGTCAGCCTAGGTGCATGGAGCTCAGTATGCAGCAGAAGCCAAAACCTAACAGCCAGGACCTGCCTTGACAGCCCTGCCTCAGATTAGCTCCTTCTTAGGAACAATGGCAGCAAACCCTGGCAAGCTGCAGCGAGAGCCAGGACCACGGGGGACATCAGCAAAAGCCATATGGGAGGACAAAGGCAGCCCTTGGCCCTTCCACTTTCCCTTCTGGGTCGACCACCACCTGTGTGTAGGAAAAAACACCCGACCCAGACCTTGTGTAGATCCGCCTTGATGGCTGCCAGGATCTCCTTCTCCTTCTCCTGCACCATCCGCTCCAGGGCCTTCAGCTGCTGCAGACGGAACTCCAGCGAGCGGCACCGACCCGAGTTGAAGGCGGCTCTCGCCCGCCCAACGACCTGCTGCATCTTCTCCATGGCTGCTCAGCGCTGCGGGGAGAGAGCAGCAGGGCCCAGCTCACTGCGGGGCCTCCCTCCTGCAGATGGAAGCGGACTTTCCCCGCAGGCTTTGGGCACACTCTCAAGCCACCAGCTGCGATCCCGCCTCCCCAGCTCGAGGGCTGATAACCGCTATCATTCGGCCCTAATTTCACCGTAACTTTCTGAAATCTTACGTAACTCGCGATTTAGAGAAACCTGTAAAGGAGCACCGGGAACAAACCCCAGTCCAACAGCAAGGAATACTCGCAGGGGACTGAAGGGCAGATGAGGGGGGTCAGCCTTTCCCCGCAGCCCGACACCGAGCACCCCCCAGCCAGGCCACGGCGAGCGCCGGGCGGCCCCTCCGAGGAACCCCAGTGACCCCCGACCAGGCTGAGGTGCCGCCTCCCCGACCGCGGGCCTCTCCCCGCCGGGAAGGGTACCGCAGCCCCCGGACCCCTCCGCATTCCCCG